>PISX010003183.1:17799-143102 GCA_004024625.1 Mellivora capensis | reverse complement strand
TTTTTTTTTTTTAAAGATTTTATTTATTTATTTGACAGAGAGAGATCACAGTAGACAGGCAGGCAGAGAGAGAGAGGGAAGCAGGCTCCCTGCTGAGAAGAGAGCCCGATGCGGGACTCGATCTCAGGACCCTGAGATCATGACCTGAGCCGAAGGCAGCGGCTTAACCTACTGAGCCACCCAGGCGCCCTCCCCTGATTGTTTTGATTAAAAAGTTGATTCATGGGGTCCTGGGTGGCTCAGTCGTTAAGTGTCTTCCTTTGGCTCAGGTCATGATCCCTGGGATCCTGGGATTGAGCCCTGCGTGGGCCTCCCTGCTTGGCGGGAAACCTTCTCTCTCTCCCACTCCCCCTGCTTGTGTTCCCTCTTTCACTGTCTCTCGCTGTCAAATAAATTGGTAAAATCTTAAAAAAAGTTGATTCTTATGAGGATGTATAGAGGTACGGGGTTTCTTTGAGCCATTGAGAATGTGCTAGCTTTTATTTATTCATTTGATGGCTGTTGAAGAGCAGTAGAGAATAATGTAGAGACCACATAGACAAGTCACTACCTATGTGACTAAGTCACTTAATTCCTGAGACTCAGATCATCTCATCTTGAAGACAGAAATAAAACCTATGTAGCTGAGAAGACTAGATGAGATGTCCATGTCCAGCTGGACTGCAGTTTTGGCTCTAACACTTATTAGCTGTGTGGCCTTAGGCAAGTTATTTAATCTTAGTTTCCTTTTCTGTAAAATAGAGAGGGATAATCATAGTATTTGTTATTGTGTCATTGGGTTATTGGGAAGATTAAGCAAAATAAAGCAGGGAAGTGTTTAGCACAGTGCCTGCTGCATACTAAATGCTCATTAAATCTTAGCTATTAATTACAATGGTAGCAGCAAGAGCAAGGACAGTCTCTAGGTATTTATGATGCTAGGATGTCAGGTGGCAGAGAAAAGACTAGAAGGCATTGCATAGGGCAGTGGATCTATAAGAGTCTTTTTCCCTGCCAGCTTTCCTAGTGAGAGGGCCTATAGGGACTGAGAGGCTCTCATTGGACCTACAGCTTCCTACTGTGAGAGCTTCCCTCCTAGGCTAGTAGGCTGAGGTAGGAGGTTCAGATGGACTTCAGAAGACAGTGAGAAGACCAGTCTGGCAGGGTAGAGGGTTTGGGTAAGGGCATAAATAATTCTAAAAGGTAAAACTGAGGCTAGGTCCAAACTGAGGCCAGGTCCTGGAGGTCCTTGACAGCCAGGTGAATTCTTTGTATTAGAAGCACCCCTGCCCCACAAATGGGCTCAGTTGGTTAAGCCACTGCCTTCAGCTCAGGTCATGATCCTGGAGTCCTGAGATAGAGTACTGCAGCAGGCTCTCTGCTCAATGGGGAGTCTGCTTCTTCCTCTGACCCTCCCCCATCTCATGCTCGCTTGCTCTCTCTCTCGCTCTCTCTTGCAAATAAATAAGTAAAATCTTAATTTAAAAAAAAGAGAGAGAGAAGCACCCTACCCTGGGCCATCTCTGTGGAAATTGCTCTTTGTTTTTCCTTTATACTTTTTAAAATGGTAATACTCATTTTTTAATGACAAGACTTGTTAAAAGCTGTAACGTTTACATTTTAATCAAAAATAGTAAAACAAACACCCATGCACAGGAGATATTACCAGACCCTTTGAAAACACCCCGTGTGCTCCACAGGCATCACCAACTTCTATCCAACCTCTATCTCAGTGCTATCCTGAATCTTGTGTTAATCATTTATTGTTTTCTTTCTTCTCTCCTTTCTTTTAAAAATAGTTTTACCTATCTTGGTCTTCTGGGGACATGGAGGCAGGGGCTGTGTGGTCTGCCTATTGCCTAGCTAGGCTGGGAGGAGGCGGGGGAAGTTCTGGTGCTGCGGCTGGAGGCTAGTGGCGGCCTGCCGGCCTGCCGGCCTGCCGGCCTGCCGGCCTGCCGGCCTGCCGTGGGGGAGGGGGAGGCTGGAGAAACTGGCCAGGCTCCTTTGCCGTCCCCCAGAGCGGGGCCCAGAAGCTTGGCAGTTTTGGCAGAGAGGTTCCAGAGGAGAGTACAACCCTCTGAGGCTGCACAGCTGGGAGCTGTTGCCAGAGTTAAGAGCCCAGGAGGGCGGTGGGGATCTCATATTCTTTTGAGACACAATATCAACTCTTTCAGGTGCTGGGGAGCTTCGGGGCTGACAAGGTGCCAGATGTAGGGGTGCCTGGGTGGCTCAGTGGGTTAAGCCTCTGCCTTGGGCTCAGGTCATGATCTCAGGGTCCTGGGATCGAGCACCGCATCTGGCTCTCTGCTCAGCGGGGAGCCTGCTTCCCCCTCTCTCTGCCTGCCTCTCTGCCTACTTGTGATCTCTCTCTGTCAAATAAATAAATAAAAATCTCTAAAAATTTTTTTAATTAAAAAAAAATAATTTAAAAAGGTGCCAGATGTAGCCAGGACAGTTTTAGCAGACCTGCCTCCTATTTTCACCTCATACTTTTCTTGGAGTGTCGGTTGTGCCAGTCATTAAATTATGTTTGCCACTTTGGTTTTCTAGAAAAGCTTTGGTTTTTGCTTTGGCTTGGCTTTCCTGGTCCTTCTTTGAATAAAGAACTTTCCTTTCTACCAATAGCAGTTGCTAACCACAGACTGCAAGTGATACTGTGGGAAAGCTAAGGGCCTGGGAGAAGAAGCAGGGTGATGGGGGTCTCTGCAGCGTTGGGCCTTGGTCTGACCCCCACTACTCACTCCAGTCATTCTCTGGTGCCCAGAGAGTTAAATTTGGAAATCTGCCATCCAGATGTATTTCAGTGGAACAGATTCAAGGAGCCCTAGTGTGTTAGATACTATGGGGATCATAGAGAGAGGGAGAAATGGAACTGCTTATGCCCTTGATATTTACATTCTAGATGTGAGGACAAGATTTTCATGCTCATATAGTTCAGGCAGGACAAGTGGTGAATGCAGAATGTAGACACATTTTTCTGATTACCAATGTAATAATACATGTTTATTTAGAATAAATTCAAATATAAAAGAAACGTAGTATAGAAACTCCCCCACAGATTAACCCCTCCCTTAGATAGCCACTCTTACCTGTTGTTAAGGACTATTTGAGGAGTTGAAATTTGAGCTGGACCTTAAAGTAAAATTCAGAGAGGCAGACTGATGGAAGGGAAGCAAGCATCCTGAAGATTCAAGCTCCCACTCCAGGGAGGAGCACCCCCACTAACTTCCTTGACAAATAGCCAGCGTCTGCTTGGAATACCTCGGTGACTAGGTGCCAAAATGCCCAGAGTAGGAATTAACCTTTGTTAAGTACCATCTTGTGCCTTATGTGCTAGTCAGTGTGTTGGGTACCTTATAGATATAGTTATGAGATTAATCCTCATTATAACCTTATAAAATAGATATCTTTATTTTTGTTTTACAAGTAGGGATACTGAGGCCCAGAGGTTACCTGCCAGGGTCACATAGCAGCAAGGGGTATAGAGTTCTTCCATTCACTAGCTGTGTGATCTTGGGTGAATTATTTCATCTCTGTGGCTCAGTTTCCTCTTCTGTAGAGCTGAGTGGTAATAGTACCTGCTTCACCAAGGACGTTTTTCAGATTAATGAGCTAATACATGTTAGCAGAATAGAACGCTCATGTCACATAGTACACACTCAGCAATAGCTGCTATTTATTATTTTCTCTCTTATTGTAACATCTGTATCATCTCTCCACTTCTGTATATGGCCTTTCTGTCTGTTCAGCCATCCCCTACACTTTCCTCCCTATAGTTTTTCCCTCTGCTTCCAGCCATTCCCTTGTCTTCATTCCGTCTCCAAAGTGTTTCATTCCTCATCTTTCCATTCTCTCTCATTTTCCCCTTTTGTGTCCTCATTACCTGTCTTATGTTGTGGCAGCCTTCTGACCTTCCTCCCTAATGTTAGTCTCCTTTTGTGTACCAGAATAATTTCTGAAAGTACAGTTCTCATTGTACCACATTTCGGTGTTAAAAACACACAAAAATTCAAATCTTTGATTTCTTGGTTTCAGGTTCAAGATTCTCCAGCTCTGACCCCATCTCACAACTTAAAAAGTCTGTTTCCAGACTACTTCCACAGTCTTCTCTGCTTTCCCTTTCCCTCCCTTCTGTCTGGGAAGATTTTACCTGCATATTTTAAGATCCACATTCAAAATATCACTTCATTTTCTTAGTCTTTTTACCTGCTCTCAACTAGTTGGAATTTTTATATCCTTTTGTGGTAGTTAACACATACTGTCTTGAAATATAATTTTCAAGGCACGTTTCTTATCTCCTGTGTAATTATAAGCTAGCTGAGTGTAGAGGCTGTGTTTAATTCATCTTTGTATACTCCCTTCAATGTCCTAAAGCAGTGCTTTGCACATAGTAGGTGCTTAATAAATACTGGTTGTGTAAGTAAAAGTTGGGGGGGGGCGGTCCTGATGACTGGTGGGTTTCTCTCCCAGTCCTTGTGAGAGCCGCTCTTCAGTGGGTGGAAACGCTGTGGTTTTGTTTTCTAAGAGTCCGACATCTTTTCTTTTCGGCCATGGAGGAGAGGCAGAGCCTGTAGGCTCTGCCCATGGGTCCCAGTGCCTGTGTCTGTGAAGGGGCTCCAGCCAGTGCCTGCCGTACTAGGTCCCGTGCCTTGGCCCCTCAGCCCCTCCCCACAAATGCTCAGCGGAACGGGGGATTAGGTTCTGGCAGCACAGCTGGGATTTTGGCGGCCATTCCACAGTCGACAATAGCACGCAGCCACCGGGACAGGACA
Organism: Mellivora capensis; assembly: GCA_004024625.1. Taxonomy (NCBI): domain Eukaryota; kingdom Metazoa; phylum Chordata; class Mammalia; order Carnivora; family Mustelidae; genus Mellivora; species Mellivora capensis. The sequence goes on along the minus strand of PISX010003183.1, from coordinate 138,351 downwards.
GCGCGGGCCTGTGCTCCAAGGCCACAGTCTGCCTGGGCTGCTTGTTTGGGTGGCCGAGGGGGAGTAGCGGGCCCAGCGCAGCGTCCTGGCCTTGCCACGCAGAAGGTACGGGCTGGAGAGATTCCCTCAGGGAATGGGCTTGGTGGGGGGGGGGGGGGGAGGTGGCCTTGTCCCAGGGCAGGCGGCGCTGGCGCCGGCGAAAGGAGGCCGGTGCTTTGTGTGTGAGCGGTATGTGTGTGCGTAAAGACACAGCCGCCCCGCCCTGGAGCCGGCAGGAAGCTGCCCCGTGTGAAAGGGCCTGTGTCCTGCTCACCCTCCAAAGCTCCCGGCTCTTCCTCGGTGCCCCGCGCGCCGGCAAGCAGGGGCTGATCTAATCATCAGGGCAGTCCGTTGCTGGCCAGAGAGGTGGACAGGCTGTCACTGCTGTGTTAAGAGAGCGAAGGGGGAGTGTCCGGGTGATACCAGGTTTGTCAGGCAGGCCACTGTGAGATGTGTTTTGTGTTTTATGCCACGGTTTGCCTTGGCTCTTGCCACTGTTGCGGTTCAGGATTTTTTGTCTGCTGGCTCCCGCGCGCCTCTTACCGCCCCCCCCTCCCCCGCCATGCGTCCTATTCTCTTGTTTGTGGGCCTAGCCCTCCCGGCCCCTCCTCTTCGGGGCGCCCCTCCCTCCTTGCCCCCGACTGCCGCCCCTCCCCCCTTGCCGAGAGTTCCTTGCTTTCGCCGAGCTCCCAGACCACGGAAGCTTGCTGTGCCTTTAAAGAAAGCAGACTCCTGGCTGTGACGCACTTCTGGCTGTCAGCCAGGAAGATCGCTCCTGCCAGGCTGACTGAGAAGAAAACCAACAACTTTTCTTTTGTGTGTGGGGTTACTTTCCACTAGCCGCCCCCTCCTCTCCTTTCAAGATTTAAATGCTAATGGCGGATTAAAACCTGTAGATACGTTTGGCTTTAGGAGTCTGGTAAGGCCCCCCCCCCCTTGCACTGACTTTTTCTCCCTCCCTCTTTCTCTGGGTTTTTGTTCAAACATGGACGAGGGGGTGCGGTGGAGTTCCCCCCCCCCACCCTTTCCTGCGCCATCCTTAAAGGGGAGGGAGAGGAGAAGGGAGTGCAAGTAAACACTCTGAAACAGGCGCTGGGAGCGGAGCTTGCCAACATCCGGGAGTTGGCGCCTTTGAGAGCAAAAGGTTGCTTTCTTTCCCCCTCGCGTAGATGTCAGCGTGTTTTTGTTCGGAGGGGGGAAAGCGTGCGCCTGCACATTGAGCTGTAGAGACAGCTCAAGAGAGCTTCTCCATTCCTGAGGCCTGGTGTGTACGCAGTGGTGGGGAGTGAAAAGGGTTCATTTTGCCAGCTGGTGGCTACAAGGGTGTGTGAATATAGTAGTGGGGTCAGGTGCTAATGAACTGCTGGAGTGTGCTTGGGTGTATATGTATATGTGCAGTATATGGCTGTAGGCCCCAGGTCTGCTTCATGAGGCAACCCTTTTACCCACTCCTTCTGATCTGGACCCTGCAGAGCATGGGGAGGGGGGAGGGCAGGTATCAGTAAACCACTTTTGAAGAAACCTAGGAAATCTTGGTTTCCCTTGAAGCCCTTCTCTTGTTCCTCACCAGAGCTCTGGGCCAAATTCTAGGCTACACAGAAGGGTTGGTCTGGGTGAAGAGGGGGAGGCTTGAGTCTAGACTAAGTCCCCTAAAGGGGGCCCAGGGAGTACATCCAGCAAGCTGGTTTGCCCTGACCTCAGGAGTGCAGAGAAACCCTTTAGACTTAGATGAGACAGCCTATCCAGGACTCTCCAGGAGTTGAAAAGGAAAATGTGTTTTTTCCTCTTTGGCTTCTGTTGGAGCTGCTGGTCCTTGGGCCTTTTACCTCCTCCAAGCCTAGAGATGCACCAACAAGATATTTCCTACTTTGTTTTTTATGATGAGTTAGCCTATGGCGACATAGCTTGGCCTTTGCTGGGCCCCTCTGAGGTAACCTACCAAGTGAGGTCTGGGTGGTTGTTTTCCCATGTCTCCTGACTTGTCCCTCCCAGAGTCAGAGGAGGAGGAACACCCTCAAGATCAGGGTGTTTGCCCTTTGGATGTGGGGTTCACTTAGATGGTGGGATATCTCTTTTAGAAAGGTGTACAGAGCATGGAATTCTTATGGCTACAGGCACACAGGCTGTCAGGGTAAGTAGTGGTAAATCTTGCCATTGAGCCTGGTCTTACAGCTCGGATAGACATTTCCCTTCTGAACTCTGAGCCTTTGGAACCATGGGGTACAAAGGGGGCGGGGCTTGGGAAGGACACTTGGAGGTGGGAGTTTTCTTCGGCTTTGGGCCCAGAAATTCTGAGAGTGGGAGGATGGTTCAGTGGAGGCAGGGGCCAGTGAATGGAGTGATCAGTACAGTTTTGTTGCTTTTGGGACCAAAGGTCACTTTGGTGTTATCTTGAGGAAGGGTTGGTACTCAGGCAGGCAGTAGTAAGTGGCTAAGAGATGGTCTTACAAGGAGCTGGCACCCATGTTAGGGGGTGGGGTGGGGTAAGGAGAGCAGCACTTCACAACTCAGACCCTCTGGCCCTTGGCCTATCACTTGGTTAATTTAACCTTATAACTGAAACTTCTAGAACAGACCCCAGAGGTTAGCAATCCGACTCTCTGGTCCTGTTCCTTGCATCTGAGCAGGTGGTTTGCATTAGCTTCAGCCCTGGTAGGAAACCGTGGTTAGATTTTAACTCTTTAATACCCAGAGAGACTGTGGGCCATGTGGCTGTGCATCTCTTGAGTGTCACTTTCCTTGTCCTGATATATCTTCTCTAGAAACAGAGGGGTTACTGTAAATGTGAGAATTGATCCCGATGTAGGAATTTACATTATCTCAAGAAAATGTAAAGAGGATGCAAGGCCTTTGGTTTATAAAGCAGCTGCTTCTGTGTCTTGGTTCCTTCTTGAACTCTGGGAAGAGAAGCTGCCTTATCAGCTCTGTGAAGCCTCTGGGATTCTGGGGGCACTTCTCAAACAGTCTGGTGGTCTCTGAAGGTGTCTTGAGAAGGGTTGCATTCCTGAATTTTGTTTGTTTGTTGATTCACTGGGGGTTGTGGGTAGGTGGTACCTGATCAAGTTGGGATGCATCTCAGCAGATCCTTCTGTGAAATGGTTCTGAGCTATAATCGTGGCGATCTGTTTTTCCATCACCGTAACCATCAACCAGTCTTCTGGGTGGGGCTTGCCTCAGATTTCAGGGGGAGGGTGGAGAGGATGGTGCTTTGGCGGGGAGCCCTTGGGTTCCAAGCCAAGGCCTGCTTAAAGCTATAGTCCCAGTCTGAGGACTAGCTCTGCCACTGACTTCAATCATTCATTACTGGAGAAGTGAATGGCTGGCTGGCCTAACAGCTCCCAGCCCAGTGTCCTGTGTTTGGGAAAATGCTGCTTTATGGGCTTTGAACTGACAAGGTCATTCTGGAGTTCCTCATGTTGGTTATTGGATTCCTCCTGTTTCTGTGCCTGGGAAGCATAGAAAAAGGCATTTGGCCTTGACACTTTTCCTGAGCAGTGGAACTAGTTTTAGACAGGCTTCCCCACCCTCCGGGAGGACATAAGGTTTGTATGTTTTGCCTCTAAGATGAAGGGAAGGGGTTGGTTAAACCTCAGGTCATTTTTAGCAGCACAGCTGTGGAATCTCTGAGAGGGCAAGATTTACCTTGGGTTACAAATAAGTAAAATTTCTGACTGGAATTTTGGACCTCTTCAAAAGGATAGCAAGTCTAGAGGCAGTAGTGGGGATGAGGGACAGGTGATCTGGGCGTCATTTCCCTTGTTCCTTAAGAGCTTAGACTTTTTGTTTTTAATTTTTAATTTTTTAATTATTTTTTAAATTTAAATTCAATTAACATATAGACTTTTTTGTTTTGTTTTAAAGAAGCCCCAGTAGAGCATTTGGCCATTGCTGCCTTCACAACGAGGGCCAGGCATGATCCCTCTAACTTTAGGCCAGCCAACAACCAGAAGTCTTACTGTGGTGCGATAGTTGAGACCATTTGTCTTCATCTTTGGCTGGCCCCAGGGAGCTAAGCATTCATGGCTGATGGATAGGGCATGCTGGGTGAAGATCATCCAAGACTGAGGAACACATAGGTCCTTTAGCTTCTCTGCCCTCCTGAGAGCTCCCTTAACCACTTCCCTTGCTCTTGCCAAAGCCCAGGTGAATTGGCTCATTTCCAAGACTGTGACGTTGGTATGACAGGTGGAATCTTGTTGGGTTTTGTGGGGCCAGGAAGCACTTAATTATAATTAGCATTTAGTTATATTTAGCATTTAATTATTTTCTATTATTTAAAGCTTCATGTATGCTTTAATTTCACTCCTCACCTTGCTATATAAGCTCCTCAGAGGCAGGGACCATGTCAGTGTCTCCCATTTCCCATGTAGCTTCCAGCGCAGAATGAACATCTGTTTGGACTCAGAAAGTAACCTTTTTGCTTGGTTGGTAAAGACAGTACACTTGGGGTGCCTGGGTGGCTCAGTGGGTTAAGCCTCTGCTTTTGGCTCAGGTCATGATCTCAGGGTCCTGGGTTGGAGCCCTGACCCCCACCCACATCAGGATCTCTGCTCAGCAGGGAGCCTGCTTCTCCCTCTCTCTCTGCCTGTCTCTCTGCCTACTTACGATCTCTCTCTCAGTCAAATAAATAAAATCTTAAAAAAAAAAAAAAAGAGATAGTATACTTAACGTAGGAAGAACTAAGAATGATGGGGAGTGGATTATCATCAGATTATCATCAGATTATCATCAGATTGTATATCTTTCTCCTACTAGACAGTAAGTACTTTATGGACAAGAATGATATCTTTCTTATCCCCAACACATTGTGTACAGAAGATGCTTACCAATGTGGGGCACCTGGGTGACTCAGTCTATTAAGTGTCTGACTTTGGTTCAGGTTGTGATCTTGGGGCCCTGGGTTCAAGCCCCAAGTCGGGGGAGCCTGCTTCTCCCTCTCCCTCTGCTCATGCACATGCTGTCTTTCTAAGTAAATAAAATCTTTTTAAAAAAAAAAAAAAAAGGTGCTTAGCAAATGTTGGGTCCATAGCACCCACACCTTGGAGATGCTAATATGTGGGGAGAATTACAGGTGATGTGACTTAACCACTTGTGTTCTTCATCGAATAGTGACAGACTAAGTACCTGTGACAGGAAGTGGGGGCGGGGCTGATTGCTCCCATGATTGGTAGGAGTTGTGGGAGCTGCTGGGAGATGTTGAGGAATATTTAGTCTCCCGGTCTGTGGTCTCCTGGGCAGGTTGGCAGGCAGATGGCCGATTCCCAGTGGGAAAGGAAATTGGGAATAGGAATACCAGGACAGGTACCTATTCTTTCATTAAATGTCCCGTGAGATTTCTGCCAGAATTGGGTCTTGTGTCATCAGGTCTCTCATTTGAACCGTATCTTTGACATTTCTGTGGGAGATATAAAAATCCAGAATTTGGAGAAGTTTCCCTCAAGGTCTTGGTTATTTTTAGGCAGAATTTGGGCACCTGCAGAAAGAGCCAGAAATCAGCCTCTCTGTTAAAGATCAGTGATCATTCAGTATATACCTACGATGTGCCGGCACTGTGTTATTTGTGTTACCTGCTTTGTCTTGAAGCTTCACAGTAACCCAGAGAGGTGTTTGCAAATCCCATTTCGTAGATGAGGAAACTGAACTAAAAGAAGTTATGTTACTTGTCCACGGTTACATGGAATCACTATTCAGACCCACATCTGTCTGAGAAACCTTATTTGTTCCATGTTTTAAGGGCACCATGTCCCAAAGAACAGGGTTGAAGTGTTACATTTTCTGTGGAATAGAAAACCGTGTGTAGAGCTTGTGGACTTTGAATTAAATGCAGGCTCTTTACAGTTATGGTAAGTTTTATAGTAATTTTATTTTATTTTTTAAGATTTTATTTATTTGACAGAGAGCACAAGCAGGGGGACAGGCAGAGGGAGAGGGAGAAGCAGGCTCCCTGCAGAGCAGGGGAAGCCCGATATGGGACTCGATCCCTGGACTCTGAGATCATGACCTGAGCCGAAGGCAGTGGCTTAACCAACTGTGCCACCTAGGAGCCCCAAGTTTTATAGTAATTTTTTTTAAGATTTTTAATTTTTATTTATTTGACAGAGATCACAAGTAGACAGAGAGGCAAGCACAGAGAGAGGGGGAAGCAGGCTCCCCACTGAGCAGAAAGCCCGACACGGGGCTCGATCCCAGAACCCTGGGATCATGACCTGAGCCGAAGGCAGAGGCTTAATCCACTGAGCCACCCAGGCGCCCCCCAAGTCTTCTAGTAATTTTAATGTGTAGTTTGAGCTTTCTAAAAATTCCCATGTCCTTGGTGGGTTAATTGCTGTGTAAAGAGATTTAAGTATTCAGAGCCAGTATATTGAACCACTTCCCCCCTTGTCCTTCATCATGGATATCTGATATAATTAGCTGCTGTTCTTCTCTTGGTTTCCAGGTGCATTGGGGTGACGGTTTGGTGTCACCAAGATGACGCTCCATGCCACCAGGGCAGCTGCACTCCTCTCTTGGGTGAGTCTTCTTCTCTTTAGTGTGACCTTCTCCAAGAAGTTTGCAGGGGTAGAAGAGGAGTTTTTTAGGAGCCACAGCTATGTAAAGTCTTTTCATCTGGAGATGAAGGAAATACAGTTTTCCTTTCCCTTTCCCCTTAGTTTTTAACTTTAATTATTTCTGGCAATGTTGCTCCTGACAGTGATCTATGACACCACTTGTGTAGCTTAGAAGAGAACTCCCTGCTAAGCTTCTGTATACCTCTTAGGAGAGGTGGGTTGTTTTTTTTTTTTTTTTAAAGATTGTATTTATTTACTTATTTGACAGAGATCACAAATAGGCAGAGAGGCAGGCAGAGAGAGAGAGGGATAAGCAGGCTCTCTGCTGAGGAGAGAGCCCGATGTGGGGCTCGATCCCAGGACCCTGAGATCATGACCTGAGCCAAAGGCAGAGGCTTAACCCACTGAGCCACCCAGGCACCCCTTAGGAGAGGTTTTTATTTCCTTTTGGTCATGGAAGGGTTGGCTATAGTGTGGCATGGACACCCTTCTTCATTCGCTTCCTGTGCATTTTTCTGACTAGAAGTGTTTATCCTAAACTTCACTGACATGCGGGACTTTGGTCTTGAAAGGCCTTTTATCGTAGGGCAAGGTTCTCCTCGATTTCTTTACCATGTTTCTGTCTGCTTCCATTGTCCTCCTGTTGACTTTTTTTTTTTTTTTAAAGATTTTATTTATTGGCTGCCTGGGTTAAGCCTCTGCTTTCAGCTCAGGTCGTGGTCTCAGAGTCCTGGGATCAAGGCCTGAATCTGGCTGTCTGTTTGGCAGGGAGCCTGCTTCCCTCTCTCTCTCTGCCTGCCTTTCTGCCTACTTGTGACCTCTCTCTCTCTCTACCAAATAAATAAATAAAATCTTAAAAAAAAGTGTTAAAAAAAGATTGTATTTATTTGATTCAGAGAGAGACAGTGAGAGAGGGAACACAAGCAGAGGGAGTGGGGGAGGAAGAAGCAAGGAGCTTCTTCCCTGCTCCCTGCTGAGCAGGGAGCCCCATGCTAGTCTCCATCCCAGGACTCTGGGATCATGACCTGAGTCCAAGGCAGAAGCTTAATGACTGAGCCACCCAGGCGCCCTCTCCCGTTGCCTTCTTGATTACTTAAATCATTGCACTAGGTCTTTTCATATATCTTCTGTCCAATATGAACAGTGGCAAATGAAAGAGTAATACCAAGCATTGGGAACGTAAAGCTGCAGGGAAGTAGAAGAGGACACAGAGTGTAGTGATGACAACCCTGAGATCATGACCTGAACCGAAGGCAGAGGCTGAACCCACTGAGCCAGCCAGGTGCCCCACATAGAATTTTTTTTTAAGGAATTTTCAATTTAAGCAAAAGTTAGGCAGCTAAAGTGGATTTTATGATAATGTAGCAGTGTCAAATAATGCTTGTTATGAAGAGTGGCATAGAACACACATGTGACAATTTAGTTGTGGTTTAGAGAAAAATGATACAGGAAAAAAAAGATTAAAAAGAAATATATCAAAATGCTGAAAGTACATACATTAAAATACTAGAATAAGTGGGGTTTTTCCCCAAATTTTAGTAATTTGTTTTATAGTATAAAAATAAATTTATACTTTACTTGGAAGTATAGCTTGAAATTGTTCTATACCCAGCAGTTACAGTGAATGAATTGATATAGGGAAAAGGGAACTTTTTAAGTTTTGACAACCTTAAGCCACCCTGAAAACCAGTGAGTTTGGCCCTTCCAGTGTTTTAATCCCTGACTAAAGATCAAAGAGTTTCTCTGCTTCCTCTGCTTTCCAGTGATTTCTGATTTGAGAGCAAAATAATGCCCAGGAAGAAAATGAATTTTTATCTGCATAAAAGAAACTTGCTAGATTGTTACTAAATTGACAAGAGATGAATCCAGAAATCTTAAGTGACTTTAAATGAACGAACTGGTGTGATTTTTCAGTCTTTTTAGTGAACAAGCATTCATAGCCCTTGTAAGTTTTCTTTCGATTACAAGGAGTATTAAAAGGAGGTGGTTTTGGATGCTTACTGTCTTGGTGCTCTCTTCATTTTCAGCTGGTGGAAAAAGATCTTGGCCTGAAATATTCAGAATCTTCCTCAAAAATTTACACTGGCCTTTCCTGACTAATTAGATTAGGCTATTCTCCTCAAAAGATGGTATAAATATAAGTATACATATTTATGTATATATAAGTATTTTTTATATATATATATAGATAGATATGGTATAAATTTAAGACTTCAGTGAGTTTTTGCATTTTATGTTCTACACTTTTTAAAAAAATGCTTAAGGCTGCCTTCAGCTCAGGTCATGATCCATCGGGCTCCTTGCTTGACTGGGAGCCTGCTTCTCCCTCTGCCTCTGCCTGCCACTCTGTCTGCCTCTGTGCTCGCTCGCTTGCTCGCTCTAACAAATAAATAAAATCTTTAAAAAATAAAAATAAAAAACGCTTAACCTGTTTTCATTTAGATCCATCTAGAAGTTTTGTTGGTTTTTTTTTTTAATTTTTTTTAAGATTTATTTATTTGTCAGAGAGAGAGAGTGAGCACGCACAAGCAGGGGGAGCATCAGGCAGGGGGAGAAGCAGGCTCCTCGCTGAGCAAAAAGCCTGATGCGGACCTCGATCCCAGGACCCTGGAATCATGACCTGAACTGAAGACAGACACTTAACTGACTGAGCCACCCAGGTGTCCCTAGAAGTTTTTAATATTAAAATATGTAGGGGGACGCTAGGGTGGCTCAGTTAACCCACCCTCCGACTTCTGCTCAGGTCATGATCACAGGGTCCTGGGATTGAGTCTGGAATCAGGCTTCCCACCAAGCAGGGAGTCTGCTTGTCCCTCTCCCTCTGCTCCTCCCCCTTCTCCCTCTCAAATAAATAAATAAATTTTTACACACACACACACACACACACACACACACACACGGATAAGTATTTAACCAGGGACGCCTGGGTGGCTCAGTTCATTAATCGGCTGCCTTCGGCTCAGGTCGTGATCCCAGGGTCCTGGGATCGAGTCCCACATCCAGCTCCTGGCACAACAGAGAGCTTGCTTCTCTCTCCCACTCCCCCTGCTGCTCTCCCTGCTTGTACTCTCCTTCTCTGTTAAATGAATAAATAAAACCTTAAAAAAGCTATTTAAAAAAATAAGTATTTAACCAAATAGTATAATTTTTGCGGCTGAGTCATTCTTTTTTTTTTTAAATACTCCATTCTCTAGTGCAGTCAGCTAATTAAACTACTGAGAAGTAGAAGTTTTGCCGCATCTAATTCCATTATTTTAATTTTATTAACCATAATAGTGCTTTGTGTTTAGCACTTTTATCTTGTAATGCGTTCTTGCATTCATAATCCCATTTGAACCTACACTGGTCCTCTAAAGTAAACAATGTAGGGATTCCATCCATTTGGCAAGTGAGAAAGTAGGCACAGAAAGAAATAAGTTGATAACAGAGTTCCTGACTAGTTAGTGAAGGAGTTAGATCTAAAATTTTAATCTGGGAGCTCCCAGCCCAGTACTATCTATTTATATTTTTATTTATTTTTTTAGTAATGTTTTCTTTCTTTCTTTCTTTTTTGGGGGGGGTTACTAAAAAGAAAAGCACCCCTCTCCCCCAGTGTGGGGCTCAAACTCAGGACCCAGAGATCAAGAGTAGTATGTGCTCCCAGCTAAGCCAGGCAGGTGCCCCATAGCCCAGTATCTTTTAAAGAGTGCATTTTATTTATTTATTTATTTTTTTTTAAGATTTTATTTATTTATTTGACAGAGATCACAAGTAGGCAGAGGCAGGCAGAGAGAGAGGGGGAAGCAGGTTCCCTGCTGAGCAGAGAGCCCGATTCGAGGCTCGATCCCAGAACCCTGGGATCATGACCTGAGCCGAAGGCAGAGGCTTCAACCCACTGAGCCACCCAGGCACCCCAAAGAGCTCATTTTAAAGAGTAGAATCTACTCATTGCACATAACCACTCTGCTGAGGTTCTTACAAATAAATCCCTTGTCAGGCAGCCTGAGTTCCCTCCTTCCTCAGTCTTGCACACAGGATTGATTGGTTTAGCAAACCCTTTTTTTCCTGTGTACTAACAAAGGTGAGGTTCAGCCCAGGATTCTTCTGAACTTGGTGGTTTTGGAATTTATGAGGTTTTTCTGTACAAGTTGGCCGTATATGCTTGTTGAATAACCTGTGTACCTGACTCATTTGCAGATGACTGGTGGTGAATTTCCTAGTTCTAAAGACTGAGTTAGATGGATGCCAGCCAGAAGGCAAAGAAGAAAAGCAGGCAGTTGAATTGGAATTGACAAGTTTTTTTCCTGGGGTTCCCAGCTCTTCTTTTCCTCGTTTACTTTTTTTTATTATCTTATTGCCTCATCATTTCTCCCTGTGTCAGCCACAGTTTTATGTCTGGAAAGAATTTTTAAAATGCATTAGTAACAAGATTTTTTTTTTTTTTTCTTTTAAAGATTTTATTTATTTATTTGACAGACAGAGATCACAAGTAGGCAGAGAGAGAGGAGGAAGCAGGCTCTCCACGGAGCAGAGAGCCCGATGCGGGGCTTGATCCCAGGACCCTGGGATCATGACCTGAGCCGAAGGTAGAGGCTTTAACCCACTGAGCCACTCAGGCGCTCCCAAGATTTTTTTTTTTTTTTAAGATTTTATTTATTTATTTGACAGAGATCACAAGTAGGCAGAGAGGCAGGCAGAGAGAGAGAGGGGGAAGCAGGCTCCCTGCTGAGCAGAGAGCCCGATGTGGGACTCGATCCCAGGACCCTGAGATCATGACCTGAGCTGAAGGCAGCGGCTTAACCCACTGAGCCACCCAGGCGCCCCGCATTAGTAACAAGATTTTTTTATCTGTGGGAGTGTATAAGACATATGTAGCATTTAATGTAAGTTTTGATTAGATATTTCAAAATTCAAGAGATAGAAAGGGCTGTAGGGTGACAATTTGGGCTACAGAGGGTTATAATGTAAACCTACAAGAGCTACAAAGGGCAATAATATAAAAAGCTTTTCTTTTTCCCCACATTTGACTTTCAGCCATCAAGTTCCTGTCCCTTGAGGCAGTGGTAGTACAGTTTCTCACATATCCTTCCAGAAAACCATTTTATGCCGTTATATTTATTTATTTATTTATTTTTTAAAAAGATTTTATTTATTTATTTGACAGAGATCACAAGTAGGCAGAGAGGCAGGCAGAGAGGTGGAAGCAGGCTCCCTGCTGAGCAGAGAACCCGATGTGGGGCTCGATCCCAGAACCTTGGGATCATGACTTGAGCTGAAAGCAGAGGCTTTAACCCACTGAGCCACCCAGGCGCCCCTATGCCTAGTTATATTTAAAGTGTATCCCTGTGGTGGAATATCCTAGAATGTAAGCTCTCATTTACTTGAAGCCAAAGGAAGGACTCACAGCGGCATTCAGGTGGCTGTCACTGGACGAGTTGGGGCAGCAGCTCTCCTTGGCTGAAGTGAACACTCCCGAAGGCCTGTGGCCTGCAGCTGCAGGCACTCCAGGAGAGCTGGCGGCTTGTGGGCCTCTGGGGAGAGGAGTGAGCGCAGTGCTTCCTGCACCTCCGCCTGTTTCAGTAGGCTCTGCCCTGTGTTTTGCAGGTGAACAGTCTGCATGTGGCGAGCCCTGTGGAGGCCGTGCTGCAGCTCCAGGACTGCAGCGTCTTCATCAAGATCATCGACAGCATGTGAGTATGCACCATGCCCCTCGCCAGCCCCTCGGGGGAGGCCATGTGTTGGGATGTTGGACCAAGCACTGCATTTATCCCCTTTCCGTGCCAACAGCTATGACCAGAAGGCCAGGGCAGGACTGCCAGCATGGAGCCACAGACAAGGGCACATGGGCCTCCTCCTCGGGCTCCTGTGTCTGTGGGAGAGCTTTTGCTCTTTTTCCACCCTCAGGAGTCCTCACGCTTGTGCCGGAGAGCCTGCAAGTCTCCTTGCTTTCATGGTGTTTCAAAAGCCTGCTCTGGAGCTCGCTGTCCTCTTGTCTCAATGAGAGTCTTCCATACTCTCTTCTTGGGGCTTGTCCTTCTCTCCGAAGCCCTCCTGGCAACCTGTAGGGCCAGGAAGAAGAAACAGGGAAGCTCTTGCACTTGAGAGAAATAAGCAGCACCTGGAAATCTTATCTCAAACCTGTTAGCACAGCACAGAAATGTTTTGTTTTTGTTTTTGTTTTTTAAAGATTTATTCATTTATTTACTAGAGAGAGCCTGCTCGCACTTAAGAGCACACAGAGAGGGAGAAGCAAACTCCCTGCTGGTCAGGGAGCTGGATGTGGGGCTCCATCCTAGGACCCTGGGATCCTGACCTGAACGAAGGAAGTCAGACGCTTAACGCTTAGCTTAAGGGACTGAGCCACCCGGGTGTCCTGATATGCTCCTTTCAAACCATTATAGCATTTTTGGGGGTTTCACCTGCCTCATTAACTTGCTTTGTGAAGTCGATTAGCATTTGATAAGTGGCTTGCTGTCATATAGCAAGGATTCTAGTGAGCTTTGTTTTCTGTATTTAGCATGGTTCCTTTGAACACCACAGTTATCTGGGAAATCAGTAGAGTGGGATTTCCACCTTGTATCTTCCCTGTTTAGAACCAAGCAAAGATGGGTCAAACTATAACCTGCAATAACCTGAAGTTATCTTTTTCTAGGCTCATATAGTTCATCCTTTTTCCTCTCTAATCAACTATAACGAATTATGGAGGGCAAAACTGACCTTTTTTTCACTTCTTTGTGCTATGGGCAAAAGTAGAGGTCAGCTATAATGTAAAGGATTGTGGGGACAGTGGAGAGGACCCTCACTTTATTTTTTTAAGATATTTCTTTGTTTATTTGACAGAGACAGCGAGAGAGGGAACATAATAAGCAGGGGGAGTGGGAGAAGGAGAGAAGCAGGCCTCCCGCTGAGCAGGGAGCCTAATGTGGGGCTCAATCCCAGGACCTAACCGAATCATGACCTAAACCGAAGGCAGACACTTAATGACTGAGCCACCCAGGCGCCCCAGGACCCTCACTTTTTAAAGGAAGGCACAGTTGACTCTGTGCCCCCAGGTCAGGGACAGACTGAGGTGTTGAGGGTGTTTCTGTTCCACACATAGCAGGTAGGAACCGGTGCTAGGGAGTCAGCATCTCTGTGAAGCAGCTTGGCCACCTATTCATGGGGAAAGAAGGTAGAACTGAGTTGGTCAAAGGTAGGGGTTGGGTCTGATTCCCCTTGGGGTCCTCTGCACCTTGCTTAACACATTACAATCGTTAATGTTTGTTGGGTAAGTAAATGAATGAAAATGTAGTTGATACTCTTCTTCAGCAAAGTCTAGTGGGGCTGAGTAGCCTGGAACAGATGGATTCAGTGGAGTCGTTTTTGTTTTTAATCTTTTGAATATATTTTTTGAAATGTATGTTGGTGGTGGGATGTCTTATAAGATGTTTTGAAAGTCCCTGTGGCTCTAACCAGCACCTGCCTTAGTGAAAAGAAGTCATTGTTTTCTTATTTTGGGTATAGACAGTACCATTTTCTCTCCAGTTATCCCAGCAGGACCTTTCAGCATTTTTTTTTTTTTAAAGATTTTATTTATTTATTTGACAGAGAAAAAGAGATCAGAAGTAGGCAGGGCAGCAGGCAGAGAGAGAGGGGGAAGCAGGCTCCCTGCTGAGCAGAGAGCCCAATGCAGGGCTCGATCCTAGGGCCCTGAGATCATGACCTGAGCAGAAGGCAGAGGCTTAACCCACTGAGCCACCCAGGTGCTCCTCAGCAGCATCTTGAATTCCTCCTTCTGCTTGGTAGTGATCCTACTCAGTCACCATCCTCTCAGTTTGTCCTTGGAAGACTTCTCACATCCCTGCCCCTGCCTCATTCTGGATACCAGGCCCTTGTGACCTCGTTTTTCTCTAATCTGTGCATGTCCCAGGGCATTCCTTCCTGCAGTCGTGCTCCCATTATGATGCCCCACAGCTGCTGGGCCTCCGTGACTCTTCTTTGCCAGGAGATTGAAATAAAAAAATCTTCAGTCGTGGTATGGAAGAGCTTTCATCAGGGCCTCCTCTCCTCCCACCAGTCTTGTTTCTTATTCATTTCTATCCCCATACCTTATCCCCATTTTCCTTTCTTCTAGTCTTAGTTCTGGATTTTATTAGTTGTATAATCATGGTGCTGCTCAGCTTGTTCTTCTCATCCCCCTTGTTGCCTGTAAACTGATGATTAGAGCCAAGCTTGATTAGTTTAAGGTTTTTTTGTTGCTGTTTTTTGTTTTTTTACAAGAATACTTCAAAGATAGAATTGGGTACCACCCATAAGTCAGCATTTTGCAATTCCTGTTGAAAATAATTATTTTTCAAACCTTGATGAAGTGATAAATCTAGATTGTTAACATCAATAGCTGGTAAAATCATTAGCCTGACAATATCTAACCTACTACTGAATTTTAGAATCACTCAAAGGAGGGGCAGCCAGGTGTTGAGGGGAGCCAGCCCTTGTAACATGTAGGGTGCAGCTGTTTTTTGTTTTTTTGTTTTTGTTTTTTGAACTTAATGGATCAAGGTGGAGCGCCTAGCTGGCTTGGTTGGTGGAGCACGTGACTGTTGATTTTGGGGTTGTGAGTTTGAGCCTACATTAGGGGTAGAGATTACTTAAAAAAATAAAATCTTAAAAGAAAGGGCAACCCTTTCGGATCCCCTCCCTCCTTGGGAGCTTTGTACTATCAATAAACCTTGCTTTTGCTTTCCAGAAAAAAACAAAAAACAAAAAATCAAGGAGCTTTTGCTATTGAGATAAATTTCCATGGCCTAATGACAAGAGCACTAGATATGTCCATGGGTAGGGATGTGTGTCCTTGGTTTAGCCACTGTAGGTTTATAACCTGGTAGGAAATTTTCATAGGGAGGGCTACAGATTTCCTAATTGTCTTCTGATTCACTGCCTGAGCCTTAGAGTAGGAGGAGTGGAGGTGGAGGGAAGGTGAGAGGGAGAGATAACACAGATGTCTAAATATGTGTGTTTTGGAGGGGATGGACTACTGAAAATTCCAGGTTAACGTGGATCTCCCTCTCTGATCCAGGACAGGGCAAATGTCCTTTGGGAAAACAGAGGTTCTTGGTGAATGTATTCTGGCTTTTTCATTCTGGATGCTGCTACTGCTGCTAACCTAAATCAGATGCTAGTTCTTGAGGATGGCGGCGGAGGGCCGCAGGGTTGGTGGCAGATAGCTGCTGTGGGAATTGAACAGGACTTGTTCCTTGGCCACCTAGCGTTCTCTCTGGGTTTTACATGGGCATAACCTTTCTAACAAGTTGCCCTTTCTGTTTTGTGTATGAATAGCCTGAAGCAAAAAGGCTGTCCCATCTCTTTGATGTCTGTGAGGCCTGAATAGCAAAGTTTAGTGGAGTCATTTTTGCCAGAACCTAAAGCCCTGATGTTCGTGTTACTGACCTTGACCTCTGCTCTTCCTATTACAGAGCCTCCTTCATCTGTCAGTCAACCCATGTGTACTGAGTATCTCCTGTACCTGCCAGTTCAGGGCGTGTGGTGGGTGTGGTCCATTGTAAATGATGCCATTGTATCCATCATTTAGGATGTAGGAATTCCTGAGGAGTGGGAAGGCATGACTGGCAGTGGTTCTGGATGGCTTCCTGCCAGACATAAGACTTGAACTCACTTTTATTATTTATTTGTTTGTTTATTTTTTGAAGATTTTATTTATTTGACAGAGCATGTGAGAGACAGTACAAGCAGGGGGGAGTGGCAGTCAGAGGGAGAAGCAGGCTCCTTTCTGAGCAGAGATCCCATGCTGGGACTCCATCCCAGGACCCTGGGATCATGACCTGAGCTGAAGGCAGATGTTTAACTGACTGAGCCCCCCAAACATCCCCTTGAACTCAGTTTTAAATGATGGGCTAGATGGCTCGAGGTCCAGCTTTTTTTTTTTTTTTTTTAAGATTTTATTTATTTATTTGACGGACAGAAATCACAAGTAGGCAGAGAGACAGGCAGAGAGAGAGGAGGAAGCAAGCTCTCCACTGAGCAGGGAGCCCGACTCCGGGCTTGATTCCACGACCCTGGGATCATGACCTGAGCCGAAGGCAGAGGCTTTAACCCACTGAGCCACCCAGGTGCCCCGAGGTCCGGCATTTTTAAAAGCATGTTCCGTGCAACTTTACTTATCTCAGGGCTTAGTAAGGAAAAAAGAGGTTTTGTGGTCAAATAGGTTTGGGAAATAATGCATGTTATATTGCCTTCTTTAGAAAATGTTCAGTTTGGTTTAACCCAGTATTTCCCAAACATTTAACCTGAGAATCCTCTTTATTTTTATCTAATGCTCTGTGCTGAGTCAAGGAGTCACAGTGTTCCAGATTGTGGGTGGGGAGGGAAGGTGGCTCTTTTAGGAGTCTGGGAGGAAATGAACATCTCCTGAAGGCTCTGTAGGAGTCCCTAATCACAAACCAGCTATCCAGAAAATAAGCAGAAAAAAACCAGCTGCACTTGGAAGAAGCCTGTTATTATCCCATGAGAGAGGGAGGGAGATACATTCATGGTCTTGGCTTGGATGCTGCTTTTGCTTGGCAAGGATGTCTTGCAGGGCAAGTTCTCTGGTTCTAGGGCTTGCCCTCCAGAAAGTTGGCTGAAACCTGGAGATCAGTAGAACCTGGAGATTGAGGAACAAGAGGCTCCTTTAATCAGTATCTCCAGCTGTAGTGGCCCAAGAAGAGTTCGCTCTCTTACTTGAAGTGGAGTTTTTCACCCCTAAAATTGAAATTGCAGTTAGCTTGAGCACCCAGGGCCAGGGGCCTGGGCTGTGTGAGAGCTCCTCCTGCTGCCTCCCTTCCCTCCTTGCTCCCTCAGTCTGTCGCTGTTGCTGTTAAACAGACTAGCACAGCAACAGCACCCGATGAAGAGTGTTGTCCCCCGGTGCCTGGGTGGCTCAGTTGATTAAGCATGTGACTCTTGATTTGGGCTCAGGTCATGATCTCAGGGTCGTCCGCACTCAGCGGGGAGGCAGGTTGAGACTGTCTCTCTCTCTCTCTCTCTCCATCCCCCACCCCTCACTCCTGCTCTCTAAAACATAAACAAAATCTTAAAGAAAAAAAAAAAAGATTGTTATCTCTTGGCTTTAGCTAACATCTCAGCTTTCAGTCTGATGTTGAACTTGCCCTGGCACTTTGGAGCCTTGGTAATTTGCTCCTTCTTTTCAGTTCTTGGGCCTGTTTTTCCTTTCCATCATTGTCTTACCCAAGCCATGTTCCCCCTGGCTTCCTGACGTTTTACAGTGGAGCCATTTCAGACTGTTGAACCTAGCTTTCCCTTCATCCATGCTGCTGTCTTCTCCCCTCGGCCCCTTCCCACAGAGCTTTTTCATATTTACAGTTAGGGTGGACAAGAGTGCCATCTTTTTCAGAAGGACCACACTTTCAGAAGGATCCCAGTTCCTTCTGACCAAATGGTGTTTTGGTATCTTCTCCCTTGCCTCCAGAATTTGGTCTGGTTCTCTCCTAGATCCAGTGTAGACCAGGCCTGGAGGAACGGGAAGGTGGTATGTAATGGAATCGCAAGGAGGGAAGGATTGCTAAGTACTCCGGTCCTGATCTTTGTTCTTTTTCTAGCCACGGCACTGAAGAGGGGCAGCAAATCCTGCAACAGCCGGTGCCAGAGAGACTGGAATTTGTGTGCAGTTTTTTGCAGAGTAAGCACTTTTCTTTATCTGGCTCAGAAAGAGCTGCTTCCTCAACTCCTGGGACTTTGGAAGTCCAGGGGAACCAGCTCCCAGTGTCTGGAGGAGCAAAGGCTCAAGGCCACTGATTCTGTACCCCAGGGATGAGTACAGCTGTTTCCCTGGGTCTGGTGATGCTGAAGTCAGGGAAGGAGAGTGTCCCTTCAGCCCCGCAGCCTGTCTTTGAGATACAGGTAGAGCCAGTGGTCAGTTTTGGGGACACATCACCTTGGGCTCTTGTCTCCCACCCACTGAAAGGAGTTGGAGGAGAGGGATGGATCCATGTTACCCTCTTTCCCTTGCAAGAGAAACATTTCCCCTGGATAACTTTGAATTAATTGCCTAGGCAGTGGATGGGGAGCAGGGGAAAAGGCAGATTTAGGTTGAGGTCTTGGCCCTTCTACTCACAGCCTGTGTGACCTTTCTGGACATAGGTTCCTTATCTTTGAAATGGTAACTGCTCCTAAGGTTGATGGGTAGTAGGAACAGATGAAAAACTAGGACAGTGCTTGTCAGTCCCCTCCCTTTTGCAGTCACGGACCATGGAGTCCTCATCTGTGACATGGGAGCAGTCTCCTCCTCAAGAGAATTATGGGAAAGGTGATAGCCGATTTAGATAAAGCAGAGGTGTTGATAATTGCCATACTAGCATTAGAACCAGGTGTCCCCAGTCCTCCTAGTCTGACTCAGCTTCAGGCTTCCTCTGTGACCTTACTTGGAATAAGTCTCTAGAGTGACCTGGGATCTCTGGGCTTCTTCTCTGTGGTTCTGAGCTAGAGTTGATGAGTTGGGTGGGTGAGTGCAAGCAAGGAATTCAGAGCTGCTGTGAATTCCTAGCCTGCCTTTTTTTTTTTTTTTTTAAACTTTCCCTGTAGTCTTTGGACTGACCTAGGATAGAACTAACTTCAGATGGAAATGTGTATGTTGGAGGAGAGAGGACATAGGAGTAAGGAGCCCTGCGTCTCCTAGCCCCACCAGAGACAGTGACTTTGTTCTACTCTGAGGTGTTGTGATGATCTCAGGAATAGCGTCCAGGAAGTTCACCCTATTTTCTACATTGTCGTCGTTACAGAAAATCGAAAACATCCTTCTTCTCCGGAATGCCTGGTGTCCATGCAGAAGGTGATAGAGGGGTCAGAGCTGGAATTGGCCAAGGTACCTATGGAATACCAGGTGTGAGGGTCAGAGGGTGGAACCAGAGGGACTTCCTGGTCCTTCTCTTAACCCAGGGGAAGTGGTGGGTGGCTACTACGGTGGGCCTCGATGAAGACCTGGCAGGAATTAGGCCTCTCCCAGCTGTCATAGTCTTTTTAGCTCAGTGCCCTTTATTCCCTCTCCTATTTCTGGGTGCTGGTTGGTAGAGGGTAGCCCAAGCTTCATAGTTAGGTTCCATGAGTTCAGGACTTCAGGTGTGCACCAGGCTTTTTGCACAATCAGGTGTCCTCAATCAGGTGTTTCTGGGTATAGTTAAGGGCAGCCACCTAGGGCTGAATTCTGTGAGCTTTGGAGGAGCCTCCAAAACAGCTCAGAGAGAGGAGCACAGAGAAGAGAGATAGCCCTGCTCAGTGACTGTACCACCTTTTTGGCTTCTAGATGACCATGCTGCTCTTATACCACTCCACCATGAGCTCCAAAAGTCCCAGGGACTGGGAACAATTTGAATATAAGATGCAGGTAAGTCCCGTGCCTCCTCCACCCCAGCTAGTGGGCCTAGTCTGTGCTTCACCTCACTGCGTTGCTTTTCTTCAAATAGCATATTGCTGTGTTTTAAAAAATATGTTGTAGTAATTCCAGCCATTCATTATAGAAAGTCTGGAAGATATTGAAAAGCACAAAAGAAGAAATAACATTTTTCCAGTAATCTCATCCCCAGAGATAACTGTTAACTTTTTTTTTTTTTTTAACTGTTAACTTTTAAAGGATATACTTCAAGTCCTTTTTTACATACATATATTTAACTGGGGTCATAACTATACTGTGATGGGATAATACACAGAAATTGTTCTCTCCTCATGTATGTGGTCCCATGTGAGTGTGTATTTTTAACACAAACCATCACTCCATTTGTCTCCTCCTTTCCTCTAATGAGAAGGATTAGTGAAAGAGAATGTCTTGGTCCATCTTGACGGTCTAGCTCAGAGTGGTGACCTTCTCTCCCCTGCCTCTGCTGGTCCCTAAGTGAAGAATTGGTGCCTTCACTTCGTTATTGAGGGAATTGACCTGGTTTCCAGGAACTGCCTGTCATGAGGGTCCTGATGTTGGCTTTGCTTCGTTCCTGAGTAGCTGCCCTTTATTTCCCATAGCAGGAGAAGCTGGGATGTCATGGGGTAATGTAGGTGACTGCGGGGACAGTATCCAGAGAGCTGTGGCCTTTTGCAGGGTGGTAAAAATGTTGAATCATCCTATATTATACTTACTTAGTTCATGGCTCTTCTCTGATGTTGGGGCTGTAGTGGCATGGGAGCAACGGGAGGCTTCTCTTTCAACCTTTTCTCTACTCCAGGCTGGTCACAGACCTGGTAGAAATGGAAATTCGCAGGGATAAGGAACTATGGCAGGGTTGGCCAGAAAAATCAGATCAACTCTGTAACTTTGGAACTCAGACAGTGAAGGGCAAATTTTATAGCTGAGCTGGTAGATAAGCTTTGAATGGGCGCTGGAGAGTTCTCGGGTTCTCACTTAGACAAAGAATAACAGTGAGGGTCCTTTGGAAGAGGGCAACATAGTTATGTATAAAAGCTTTCTCACTGCACTACTTTCTTTGCCCATTTTCTTTGTGGTCAGGAGTGAAGTCAGATAGGAACTCTGTCTGAACCCAGGTGCATCTTTAGAGGAACTGAGGAGGTTAGATCAAGCAGGGTCAGCATGTCTCTGCTAGGATGTTCTCAGCTGGAATGTGGGGCTTTAGGCTTTGAGAGGAAGACTGGGCTCCAGTAGGCTCCTGGGGCTGGCACTGCCAGTTCGGTGCCCTCCATCTCTTCAGGCCTCTCTGACACATCAGTGATGCTCCTTTTCTCTCTCTGTGGCCCAGGCTGAGTTAGCAGTCATTCTCAAGTTTGTGCTGGACCATGAGGATGGGCTAAACCTAAATGAGGACCTAGAGAACTTCTTGCAGAAAGGTAAGTAGAGGCCTACTGAGGATCCCCTCCTGTCTGAGCTGGGAACTGCTAGGATCCTGAATTATTAAGAAATACAGTGGGGGTTTGTTTCAGCTCCCAGTACCAGGCACAGAGTCTGTGCTCAGTAAAAGTGTGTGTGTAATGGAATAGGTTGATTTCTGGGCCATGTTGCTGACATCCCAGTTCCTGTGGAGCTCTTTCTCACGGCCTGGCAGTGCCTAAGCAGGACACGATAATCATGTCTGCTGGCAGCTTGTCCTTGATCACCCCACACATACCTTTTTTGTTTTTTGTTTTCTAAGCAATTGCTACCCGAGGCTTAAAACCTGGGAGTAGCACCTAAAAGAAAGGCTTTTCCCCACATGAAGCTCATGTTCTAGGTGGGAAGGCAGATATGTAAATCAATAAGGAGGATAAAGAATAAGTGCTAGAACAGAGAGGAACCTCATCTGCCAAATGTGTTGCTGGAAGTGCAGGAGAAAGACCAAGAACTGCGCATGTCTTCTGATGTAGAGGCAGGCTGTCTGGTAGGACAGACCTGAGATGTGGCTCTAGGTGGACTCTGTTCCAGCCATTGAATTTGATGTTCCTCATATTCAAGTTCTTCTTCAGTCCTTCAAATGGAGATATTGGAACTGTGAGTCTAGAATGTTGGCAAGGGCTCCAGACCAGGGTATGGGTTTGCAAGTCTTTGTGGTGGCTACTGTGGGCTGAGCAGGCAGGCCGCCTCAGAACTCTGGGAGCTTATGGGGCGCCTGGGTGGCTCAGTGGGTTAAAGCCTCTGCCTTCGGCTCAGGTCGTGATCTCAGGGTCCTGGGATCGAGCCCCACATCGGGCTATCTGCTCAGCAGGGAGCCTGCTTCTCCCCCCCCCCCCCCCTCTACCTGCCTCTCTGCCTACTTGTGATCTCTCTCTCTGTCAAATAAATAAAATTAAAAAAAAAAAAACCAAAAACACACAACTCTGGGACCTTAGAGGGTGCGAGGAGGAGGGAGGGCAGATAGGGAGACTAGGCATGGGTGTTTAGGGGTAGGAGAGCCAAGTGAAAGGTGGTCTTGGGAACGAGGGGAGGCAGAGGTTTGAGAAGGAGGTTGTGTTGGCAGTGCAAGATTTCAGAATGGAGGAGTTGAGGAAAGAGGCCTGTGGCTCTGACCTGAGAGATTGTTGAGCTGAAAGGAGATCTTAGGGCAATTCTGAGCTGCCTCTGCAGTGCTGGCTGCAGGGAGAAGCATGAGCACTTGATGGCCTGTGGAAACAGAAGCCACTTGCTTGACTGGGCTTAGTGCCCCTGACCTCCGGATAACCCAGACACTGGGGGTCAGGTTCTACCCGGTGGCCTCCCTCTGTAGCTCACATGTGAGTGTCTGTGGATTCACTTCCACTAAGGCGAGTTCCTCAGACTGTATGAAGATCCAAATCTGTTCACCTTCTTACTAACCTTTATATGGTCGGTTTGCTTCTTCCCCTAGCTCCTGTCCCTTCTACCTGTTCCAGCACCATCTCTGAAGAGTTGTCCCCACCCAGCCACCAGGCCAAAAGGGAGGTTCGCTTCCTAGAGCTACAGAAGGTTGCATCTTCCAGTGGGAACAAGTATGTGTTGCGCCTCTTCTCCTGGGATAGGACCTCAACATCCTGTTCTCAAATCCCTTCATTCTGGAGGCTAACACCATTCACCAGCCTGTTAATGTCATCAGACCATGCTTGGGGTACCTTGTAGATGTTCTCACCTGCCCCAGTACTAATTAGGGGAATTGGTTGGGATCCATTTTTGGTGGAAGGCCTTCCTCAAAGGCTGTTCCCTGTTAATGGAATTCCTTTCTCCCATGGAGACTCTGCTGAAGTCCATTCTCTTAGTGCAACTCTGCGGAGGCAAGATTTTTTCTGGCAGAGAAGTTAAGCCTCGGAGGAGGGAGAACAGTTTTCTCAAGGTTGTGTCATGAGGTGGGAGATGGCGTGCAGAGGTGAGGTGCTTGGCCTCTCGGCGAGTCCTCACAGTCCTAGAGCCCTGCTCACCCATCCCTGCCTGGTGCTCTTCCCTTCAGCCCTCACCTTTCAGGCTCTGACCGTGGCATCCGGGCCATCTCCTCCTTCAGCTTCCTCTCAGGTTCTCCAGCCTCCCCCATGGGCGACATCCTGCAGACCCCACAATTCCAGATGAGACGGCTAAAGAAGCAGCTTGCAGATGAGAGAAATAATAGAGATGAACTGGAGCTAGAGCTGGCTGAGAACCGCAAGCTGCTCACCGAAAAGGGTAGGCGTCTAGTACGCTGGCGGATGATGTGTGAATGAGCAGCATCTGGGATTTTCATCCAGGGAAGTGCTGGGCTTGTGTGAGGCATGGCTCCACTCTTCCATGTTGTCCGTTCTCTTGGCCCCAGAGCCTAGTGCTCAGCCTTGGGCCAGTCAGGCTGAGCTCCAGGCAGCTGGGTCTGCCCTTGCCGTCCTCCTCCTTTCCCTTAGATTGGATGCCTCCCCCTCCTCCTGTCATGCCCGTAGTTCTGTGCTGACTCTCCCACCCCCTTCCCCGGGGCAGACGCGCAGATAGCTGTGATGCAGCAGCGTATTGACCGCCTGGCTCTGCTGAATGAGAAGCAGGCGGCTAGCCCACTGGAGCCCAGGGAGCTAGAGGAGCTCCGTGGCAAGAATGAGAGGTAGGATTCTCCCTGCTTTCTTCCCAGCTCCCCGCCCCACCCTGCACCCGTCTTTTTTAACTGCTCCCCTCCCTCACAGCCTCACTATGCGTCTCCATGAAACTCTGAAGCAATGCCAGGACCTGAAAACAGAGAAGAGCCAGATGGATCGCAAAATTAACCAGCTTTCTGAGGAGAATGGGGACCTTTCCTTTAAGGTGAGTGTTGGGGCGGGGGGTGGGGTCTGTCCCGGCCTGGAGGTCAACTGGGGCTGAGATGGTCTGGAGGCTTCTCCAAGAGAGGGTTGAGAAGAATGGCCTGGCACCTGTCCTGGGCTTCAGTCTTTCCAGAGACCTGCATACTTTGGCCCTTTCCTCATCCTGTAATTGGCTGCTGCCAGGATGGGGTTGTGGCCCTGAATTTTGAGTCTTGAGTTAAAGATGTGACTAGTTGTAATTGGTTTGAGGTGGGTTAGGAGGATAGTCGGACACCTGCAGCCCCTGGAGTTTCGGAAGCACACAGCAGTGGTGGTACTGGCTTTGACCTTGGGTGATGGGGACTCCTGCTTGTCTTTCTCAGCTCCGGGAGTTTGCCAGTCACTTGCAGCAGCTACAGGGTGCCCTCAATGACCTGACAGAAGAGCACAGCAAGGCCACTCGAGAGTGGGTGGAGAAACAGGCACATCTCGAGAAGGAGCTCAGCACGGCCATGCAGGACAAGGTAACCCCTCTGCTTCAGGGAGCCAGGGCCTCCGGCTTGACCAGCTGTTCACAGCTGGGTTCCATTTACCATTCGAGACTTGGGGCATTTGGGAAGTAAGCTGACTTCTCTTCAAGGTTTGATAGTGTGCTATACTGGAAAGATTGTGGGCTTCAGTCCAGTAGACCTTTGAATCCTGTCTTTGTTGTTAACAAGGTGTGGGATCTTGGACGAGCTCCTTGACCTCTTTTCTCTGTAAGCATCTTTCTGTAAAGTGGGCAGAATAGTGAGTAGCTGCCTCACGACCCATTGTCAGATACTGTATACAGGGTGCTTAACACATTGTGTGGTGCAGAGTGAGCTTCTAGTGAATTGTTACTATCTTTTTAAGATTTTATTTTTAGGGGTACCTTGGTGGTGCAGTCAGTTATGTGTCTGATTCTTGGTTTCAGCTCAGGCCATGATCTTAGGGTGGTGAGATCAAGCCCTGCATTGGGCTCCTTGCTCAGCCCAGAGTTTGCTTGAGGTTTTCCCTTGTTCCACTCTGCCCCTCTAGCTTGTGCTCTCTCTCTCAAATAAATCTTAAAAAAAAAAAAAAAATATATATATATATATATATATGTATGTATATATATATTTGTGTACACACACATAGATATTTTTTAAGATTTTATTTATTTTTTAAAGATTTTACTTATTTATTTGACAGAGATTACAAGTAGGCAGAGAGGCAGGCAGAGATAGAGAGAGAGAGGAGGAAGCAGTCTCCCTGCTGAGCAGAGAGCCCGATGCGGGGCTCAATCCCGGGACCCTGGGACCATGACCCGAGCCGAAGGCAGAGGCTTTAACCTACTGAGCCACCCAGGCGCTTCATATATTTTTTTTTAAGTAATCTCTCCACCCATTGTGGGGCTCAAGCTTACAGCCCTGAGATCAAGAGTTGTAGGCTCCACTGACTGAGCCAGCCAGGTGCCCCCACTATTAGTTTTTATTGCTATTTTTAAAAAACCCAACTCTGCCACTTATTAATTCTGTAGCCCTCTGGCAAGGCACTTACTGTCTGAGCTTCAGATCTTGCTCTGCAAAAGGATGGTAATAGCTACCTCCCATATCTGTCTGGTGGATTAGGAATTCAGAGAGGACCCAGCACAGTCCCAGCCTGGTTTAGTGGACAGTGGGAGGAGGGGGTGGGTGCTATGGCTGCTGCTATTGAGGCCCAGGCAGGCTGGGGACACACATATATATATATATATATATATATATATATATATGTGTGTGTGTGTGTGTGTGTAAAAATATAAATATGTGTGTGTAGATGTGATATTTGTATATATTTATTTTATACTTACATATATTATGTTTATAGTTTATATATTTACTTATATTTATACATTTATATTTTTTTAAAGTTTTTTTTAAGGTTTTATTTATTTATTTGACAGAGAGATACAGCAAGAGAGAGAATGAAAGCAGGGGGAGTGGGAGAGGGAGAAGCAGGCTTCCTATCGAGCAGGGAACCCAGTGCGGGTTTGCATCCCAGGACCCTGGGATCATGACCTGAGCTGAAGACAGACGCATAACGACTAAGTCACCCAGGTGCCCCAAGATTTTTTTTTTTTTAAAGATTTTATTTATTTGACAGACAGAGATCACAAGTAGGCAGAGAGGCAGGCAGAGAGAGATGGAGAAGCAGGCTCCCTGCTGAGCAGAGAGCCCAATGCGGGGCTCCATCCCAGGACCCTGGGATCGTGACCTGAGCTGAAGGCAGAGGCTTTAACCCACTGAGCCACCCAGGCGCCCCACCCCAAGATTTTTTAAAAAGATTTATTTATTTTAGAGAGTGCATGAGCAAGGGTTAGGACTCTGAGATCATGATCTGAGCTGAAATCAAGAGTTGGATGCTTGACTGAGCCACCCAGGTGTGGCTGGGGATATTTTTAAGCTGTTGCGTGTTTGGATAATCTGGGAGCCAAGACTTGTCTGAGGAAGGGTATATTGTAAGGAGATTTTTTTTTTTAAGTAAGGAAATTACTTAGTGGCCTAGAAGAAGAAATTAACAGGTCACATGACTTAATTCAGACCTGAAATTAGGGCTAGAAAATCAGGTCCCTCATGATCCCAGGTCCTTGGTTTCTGAGTTTTTCCCAAGGTCAGGGCAAAAGGAGATCTTGGTAACGGGATGATAGGGCTCCATATGTTGTTGGTAACCTAGTACTTATTCCACCTCTGTTCACAAAGGCTCTTGTTTATTCTCAGAAATGCCTTGAAGAGAAGAATGAAATCCTTCAGGGAAAAC
Source organism: Mellivora capensis (assembly GCA_004024625.1). Taxonomy (NCBI): domain Eukaryota; kingdom Metazoa; phylum Chordata; class Mammalia; order Carnivora; family Mustelidae; genus Mellivora; species Mellivora capensis. The sequence goes on along the minus strand of PISX010003183.1, from coordinate 111,340 downwards.
TTTCACACCTGGAAGAACATTTGGCCCAGCTGCGGGAGAACCCACCCCGGGAGAAGGGCGAAGTGTTGGGCGATGTCTTGCAGGTAGGAATGCACAGGAGCAGCGGGGAAGACCCGAGTCCTGGGTTTGGTGTGGACCTGTGTTTGCTAGTTCTCGTAGGTGCTCTCGTGATCGAGGAGTCATGCTGATCTTCATTTGTCTCTTTATCTCACCAGCTGGAAACCCTGAAGCAAGAGGCAGCCTCTCTTGCTGCAGACAACAGCCAGCTCCAAGCCAGGGTAGAGGCACTGGAGGCTGATCAGGGCCAGCGGGAAGCCAAGCTGCTGGCCGAGCGGGGCCATTTTGAGGAAGAAAAGCAGCAGCTGGCTGGCCTGATTGCTGAGCTGCAGGGCTCCCTGTCCAACCTCAGCCAGGCGAAGGAAGAGCTGGAGCAGGCCTCTCAGGCTCAGGGGGCTCGGCTGTCTGCCCAGGTAGCCACACTGACTTCTGAGCTCACCACCCTCAATGCCACTCTCCAGAAGCAGGATGAAGAACTGGCCAGCCTGAAGCAGCAGGCCAAACAGGAGCAGGCCCAGCTAGCAGAGACCCTCCAGCAGCAAGAACAGGCCTCCCAGGGCCTTCGCCAGCAGTTGGAGCAAGTGAGCAGCAGCCTGAAGCAAAAGGAGCAGCAGTTAGAGGAAGCCGCCCAGGAGCAGGAGGCAGCCAGGCGAGACCATGCCCAGCGACTGGCAGCTGCCGCCGAAGAGCGGCAGGCTTCTTTAAAGGAGAGGGATTCGGCCCTCCAGCAGCTGGAAGCATTGGAGAAGGAGAAGACTGCCAAGCTAGAGGTCCTGCAACAGCAACTTCAGGCTGCTAATGAAGGCCGGGACAGTGCCCAGGCCTCAGTGACTCGGGCCCAGCGGGAGAAGGCAGAGCTGAGCCAAAAGGTGGAGGAACTCCATGCCTGTGTTGAGGCAGCCCGCCAGGAGCAGTGTGAGGCCCAGGCCCAGGTGGCAGAGCTAAAGGCCCAGCTAAGGTCTGAGCAGCAGAAAGCAACTGAGAGAGAAAAGTCGGCCCAGGAGAAGGGCCAGTTCCAGGAACAGGTCCGGGCTCTTGAAGAGTCCTTGAAGATCAGCAAGGGCAGTCTGGAAGAGGAGAAGCGCCGGGCCTCAGACGCCCTGGAAGAGCAGCAGCGTCACATCTCCAAGCTGGAGGCAGAGACCCGGTGTTTGGTGGAACAGCATAAGCAGGAACGGAAGGAGCTAGAAGAAGAGAGGGCGGGGCGCAAGGGGCTGGAGGCCCGATTACGGCAGCTGGGGGAAGCCCATCAGGCCGAGATGGAAGCCCTGCGGCGGGAGCTGGCAGAGGCTGTAGCCTCCCAGCGTGAGGCAGAGGGTGAGTGTGAACAGCTTGCCAAGGAGGTGGCCACGTGGCGCGAGCGGTATGAGGACAGCCAGCAAGAGGAAGCCCAGTATGGTGCCATGTTCCAGGAACAGCTGATGACCCTGAAGGAGGAATGTGAAAAGGCCCGCCAGGAACTACAGGAGGCCAAGGAGAAGGTGGCAGGGATCGAGGCCCACAGCGAGCTCCAGATCAGCCGGCAGCAGAATGAAGTAGCTCAGCTTCGTGCCAACCTGGCCAGAGCCCTCCAGCAGGCCCAGGAGAAGGAGGTCAAGGCCCAGAAGCTTGCAGACGACCTCTCTGCTCTGCAGGAGAAGATGGCTGCCACTGGCAAGGAGGTGGCCCGCCTGGAAACCTTGGTGCGCAAGGCAGGAGAACAGCAGGAAACAGCCTCCCGGGAGCTACTCAAGGAGCCCCCAAGGCCGGGAGACAGAGGGTCCGAGTGGTCGGAAGAGCAGCAGGGACGCCAGTTCTGCAGCACGCAGGCGGCACTGCAGGCCATGGAGCGGGAGGCCGAGCAGATGGGCAGTGAACTGGAGAGGCTGCGGGCTGCACTGATCGAGAGCCAGGGCCAGCAGCAGGAGGAGCGTGGGCAGCAGGAGAGGGAGGTGGCACGCCTGACCCAGGAGCGGAGCAGGGCCCAAGCTGATCTTGCCCTGGAGAAGGCCGCCAAGGCAGAGCTGGAGATGCGGCTGCAAAATGCCCTCAATGAGCAGCGCGTGGAGTTTGCGACCCTGCAGGAAGCCCTGGCCCATGCCCTGATGGAAAAGGAAGGAAAGGACCAGGAGCTGGCCAAGCTCCGTGGGCAGGAAGCAGCCCAGAAAACAGAGCTGGGGGAGCTTCAACAAACTGTGCAGCGACTGAAGGAACAGCTGGCCAAGAGAGAGGAGGGGCGCCAACAGTCTCTGGGGCCAGCCAGTGGAGAAGACTCTTTTGGGTCAGGAGGAGCACAGTCGGAGTCTACTGGAAAGAGTGAGCGAAAAGGCCCTGAACTCGAGGCTCTGCGGGCTGAGGTGAGTAAGCTGGAGCGGCAGTGCCGGGAGCACCAGGAGAAGGCTTCTGGCCTGGAGCGTAGCCTGGAGTGTGAGCGTGCCTCCCGCGCGGAGCAGGCCTGTGCCCTGGAGGTGTTGCAGGGCCGGTTAGAGGAAAAGGCCCAGGAGCTGGGGCGCAGTCAGGACACCTTAGCCACAGCCCAGAGGGAGCTGGCCACCCTCCGTGCCAAGGCCCAAGACCATAGCAAGGCTGAGGATGAGTGGAAGACCCAAGTGGCCCGGGGCCAGCAGGAGGCTGAGAGGAAAAACAGCCTCATCAGCAGCCTGGAGGAAGAGGTGTCCATCCTGAACCGCCAGGTCCTGGAAAAAGAAGGGGAGAGCAAGGAGTTGAAGCGGCTGGTTGTAGCTGAGTCAGAGAAGAGCCAGAAGCTGGAGGAGAGGCTGCGCCTGCTCCAGGCAGAGACAACCAGCAACAGCGCCAGGGCCGCCGAACGCAGCTCTGCTCTTCGGGAGGAGGTGCGGACCCTCCGGGAGGAGGCCGAGAAACAGCGGGTAGCTTCAGAGAGCCTCCGGCAGGAGCTGGCCTCACAGGCAGAGCGAGCGGAGGAGCTGGGCCAAGAACTAAAGACGTGGCAGGAGAAGTTCTTCCAGAAGGAGCAGGCCCTCTCTGCCCTGCAGCTGGAGCATACCAGCACCCAGGCCCTAGTGAGCGAGCTCCTGCCCGCTAAGCACCTGTGCCAGCAGCTGCAGGCCGAGCAGGCAGCTGCCGAGAAACGCCATCGTGAGGAGCTGGAGCAGAGTAAGCAGGCGGCTGGTGGGCTGCGGGCAGAGCTGATTCGGGCCCAGCGGGAGCTCGGGGAGCTGGGGCCCCTGCGGCAGAAGGTGGCGGAGCAGGAACGGGCAGCGCAGCAGCTGCGGGCTGAGAAGGCCAGCTATGCGGAGCAGCTGAGCATGCTGAAGAAGGCTCATGGCCTGCTGGCAGAGGAGAACCGGGGGCTGGGGGAGCGTGCCAGCCTGGGCCGGCAATTTTTGGAAGTGGAGCTGGACCAGGCCAGGGAGAAGTATGGCCAGGAGCTGGCAGCTGTGCGAGCCGACGCGGAGACCCGTCTGGCTGAGATGCAGCAGGAAGCACAGAACACTGCCCGGGAGTTGGAGGTGATGACTGCCAAGTACGAGGGTGCCAAGGTCAAGGTCCTGGAGGAGAGGCAGCGGTTCCAGGATGAGAGGCAGAAACTCACTGCCCAGGTAAGATGCCCAGCTCAGCTTTGCCCACAGAGATCAGACCTGAGAGAAGGGACCACGTTCCCTTCTGTCTTGGCTCCCCTCACTGGCGGGGTGGCTGGTAGAGTTCAAGTATCTTGCCCCCTACTGTCCTAAAGAAAGTATCAGTGGTTTTCTCCTCCCTGAAGGCTCTGTCCCTGGAGAGTGAAGTTGTGAAGTCTATCAGTTTGTTCTAGAAGCATACAGTCCTAGGCAGGTATACCTGCAGTGGAGACCCTGGGAACTCCTGGGGACTAGAGTGAGCTAAATTGTCACTTTTTAAAAATGACTAGAAGTCTCATTCCTTGGAGGAAAGTCTCAGAGCCTCAGTGAGATCAGCCTGGTGGCAGGGCTAGTGCCTTTCGGTCCCCATCTCATTCTGTCTCCATTGCCCCTCCCCCGCGCACAGGTGGAGCAGCTAGAGGTATTTCAGAGAGAACAAACTAAGCAGGTAAAGCCTGGGGTCCCTGATAAGTGCTGGCTGCTTAAGCGGTGACCCGTCTCAGTGCATGACCCCAAGCTGCAGCTTGCCTCCGCCCGCTCCTGTTGTGAACTGTGAACAGGGCAGGGTCAAGCCATGGAGTCCAGGCCCGGGCTGCCCAGGAGTGCGGTGTGCTGGGCCCTCTCTCGGGCTTCTTCCCACCCAGTCCAGGTCGGCGTCCCCATCCTTCTGTCCCTTCATCTCTCCCATGTCCGAATTGGTGACTGGCATTCCTTGGGATTCCCAAATCTCCCAAGTTTCATTCCCAGCTTGGATGCCAAACTAAGAGGAGTGGCAAAGTGACCTTGGGCCTCGTATCACACAAGCAGCCCCCACAGGTCAGGGAGGGTTGTGAGCATTGGGACACCTGCCTATCACCCTCTGGGGCTTTAACCCTGAGCGTGAACTAGAGCTGTCTGGGAGCAGGAAGGCCAAGCCCCATGGGAGACAGGAGGTGGCCCGGCCTGGGTGCTGGGCCCTCACAAGGATCTCCCTGTGCTGCCCTGGCCATCGAGGCCATCGGCTGGTGCTTAGCGGGGGCACCCTTTCTCCACCACCCTTCCTCCTCAGTCACTTCCGGCCTGCTGAGGAATCGGGCCCTCCTCTCCCTCCATCGCTGCCTCCAGGGAGCCTGAGGTGATGGGGACAGTCACACCGAATAGCAAACAGGCATCAGTGGAGCTCTTGCCTCTTTGCAGTTCCTGCTTGAGCCCCTGGAACACCTGGAGGAGCCAACGGTGCTCGTTCTGTTAGGCTCCCTCTAGACCCTCCCTCCCTCTGCTCCTCGTCCCTGTGGGAGTTGGGTGGGCTTGGGGTAGAAGGGCTGCCCGCCCTCCCCACCTTGTCTGGGTCTGCTTCCCAGTGCGAATCCCAGTGGCCATGTTGCTAGCTTCAGCCCTGACAGCCCATGCAGTTTGGGAAGAAGTCTGAGTATCTGTGGCCCTTGGCAGTTTTTGGGAGGAGTGCTGGGTATTCAGTATTTACTAGAATTATAGACTTAGTCCCCTGTTCCTGTCCCCAACCTGGGAAGGTTGGGGCTGGGAATAGTGGCAGTAGTAGGGTGGTAATGGGATGTCAGCTCCCCAGATTCAGTTCTGAATCTCGAGGCTGCAGGGCTCTGGCAGGCCTGTCTCTGCAGCCTGGGGACAGAGGCGAGCGTGGGCAGATGGCTCTGGCAGCTCCTGCATATTGGGTCGCCTCACTCTGGTCCTGCCAACCAGCCTAAGCAGCAGGCTGTTCCCTAATTGGATGCCAGAGAAAGGACCAGAGTTTCTTCTAGGAACACTGGGGATTTATCTGGGGAAAGCCCCTGATTTCTCAGGAAAACCAGGGGAAGGCCTCCTGAGTCTTGTCTTCTCTTCCTCCCCTGCTCCAGGTGGAAGAACTGAGTAAGAAGCTAGCTGATCATGACCAAGCCAGCAAGGTGCAGCAACAGAAGCTGAAGGTAGGATACAGTGGGGGTTGGGTCATCCTCCCTCAGTCTCAGAGTGAGGAGGGGGGAGGGATGGCGCCCTGTAAGCCCTCAGGCTGTGGTGGGTGTGGGGGCAGAGGAGGACCTTACAGTCTTCCATCTGCCTGTGGCTCAGGAGCCCTTGCTTGTGCCCCCTTTTTGGAGCTCTTGAGGGAAGACGAGAATGACTCCCATCCCTCAGACCTTCCATTCTGCACTATAGTAGCTCCTAGTCCTGTGTGGTTTAACTAATGAAAAATTCAGGTTCTCAGTCGCACTAGTCTCATTTCCCTTGCTTAGTAGTTACATATGGCTAGGGCTGCCAAATTGGACAAGGCAGATACAGACCTTTTCTATCACTGTAGAAAGTTCTTTGGCTAGCACTGTTTTAGACAGCTTAACCTTAAGGAGTGTCCATTTATATTACAATGCAACTTGATATTTGTTTAAAAGACTTTATTTATTTGAGAGAGCATGAGGCACATAAGCAGGGGGGAACCACAGAGGGGAGGGAGAAGCACGCTCCCTGATGAGCAGAGAGCCTGATGCGGGACTCGATCCCAGGACCCTGGGATCATGACCTGAGCTGAAGGCAGACTCTTAACCCACTGAGCTACCCAGGCGTCCCAGCAACTTAATATTTTTTTTTTTAAGATTTTATTTATTTATTTGACACAGAAATCACAACTAGGCAGAGAGGCAGGCAGAGAGAGAGGAGAAAGCAGGTTCCCTGCGGAGCAGAGAGCCCGATGCAGGGCTCAGTCCCAGGACCCTGGGATCATGACCTGAGCCGAAGGCAGAGGCTTTAACCCACTGAGCCACCCAGGCACCCCCTAGCAACTTAATATTCTTAATACTTACAGCAGTGTCATCTTCTTTGGTTTAATATCTGCTTTTTTGCAGTTCAGGCTTCACAACTTTTACCAGGGGTAGAGGAATTAGGCGCCACTGGCCGTGGGGCTCACTAAAGCTCTGATGGGTCAGAGGAGTTGGTGGGAGATGAGCTTTGTTTCCTTTAGGTCCCCTCCATGCCATAACTGTGTGCTAAACGTGCTTATCAGGGTTCCTGGGTGGCACAGGCAGATTTAAGTGTCCGCCTCTTGGTTTCAGTTCAGGTTGTGATCTCAGGGTCATGAAATTGAGCCCCACGTTGGGCTCTGCACTCAGTGTGGAGTCTGCTTGAGATTTCTCCCTCTGGCCCTCCCGCTCAGACTTTCTCAAATACATAAATAAATCTTAAAAACAAACATACTAGGGCACCTGGGTTCAGTCAGTTAAGCAGTTGCCTTCAGCTCAGATCACGCTGAGCAAGGAGCCGCCTTCTACCTCTCTCCTTACCTGTGCTTGCTCTTGCTTTCTCTGTGTCTCTCTCTAAAATAAATAAAATCTTAAAAACAAACCAAAACCCAGATGCTTATTCTCCATTTGGGGGTCTTCCCAGGGGCTCGGAGATGTAGGCGAGGTAGGGCCAGCTAGTCCAGTGTCTGCTGCAAGCTAAGCACTCACTGGCATTGCAGAGGGACCAGGAGCTGGATGTGGGCCCTGCTCCTGAGGAGTCTGTGGTCTGGATAGGAGGCAGTGCGGTATTATAAATGAGCCTACATGGGCCTTGGAGTTGGGTGGACCAAGGTTCAAATCTTACTGTGCTATATGATCCTTGTCAGTATGTTTACATCTCTGAGCTCAGTTTCTTCATCTTTGAAATGGGGATGAAGTTACTTCCCACAGTGGTTTTGAGGTGGAAAAGAGTTCACAGGTCCTCAGAGAGCTCATGTGCCAAGTGTCTAGCTCCATGCTCTGTAACCAAGTGTTCCTGAGGCTCAGTCCCTTTGGGGAGTAGGGAGTCTCCTTGGGGAGACTACTCATGGAGAGAGAATGAGATGGTTTGTGCCTGGTCACCAAGAAGGCAAAGATAGGGCTGTCAGAACTCTGCCAAAAATGGCATTAGCTGGACAGGGAAAGCTCCTGCAGAATGTGGACCTTGACAGGGTGTGTGGTATGTCCTTATTAGGTGGGAGTTGTGGGCAGGGGTAAAAGGATTTTTTGTGCATGTCCTGAGTGAGAATACAGGAGTCTGAAAATACTCACGGAGCCTAGGAGCCTAGGGCAAGTCAGTGATTTGAGGGGAGTGGACAGAACAGCCACCCTGATCAGCGTTTGTCACGATTTCCAGGCCCAGGGAGGGGAAAGCCAGCAAGAGGCCCAACGCCTCCAGGCCCAGCTGAATGAGCTGCAGGCCCAGCTGAGCCAGAAGGACCAGGCAGCTGAGCACTATAAGCTACAGGTGAGGCGCCCCCAGCCCTGGACCATTGCCCCCACCCCCCAGTCCCTGCCCCACCCCACCACCCACCCACCCTGTCTGCCCACGTAGATGGAAAAAGCCAAGACCCACTATGATGCCAAGAAACAGCAGAACCAAGAGCTGCAGGAGCAGCTCCGGGGTCTGGAGCAGCTGCAGAAGGAAAACAAAGAGCTGCGGACTGAAGCGGAACGGCTGGGCCGGGAGCTGCAGCAGGCTGGGCTGAAGACCAAGGAGGCTGAGCAGACCTGCCGCCACCTCACCGCCCAGGTGCGCAGCCTGGAGGCACAGGTCAGTATCTGCTTGGACCCGACTCCCTCATCACCCTTGTCATGTTGGACCCCTGTGCCACCCACCGCCCCCACCTCTAGGCTGCCCCTGCCTGAGGCTTGTCTTCATGCTCCCCGGCCCTCTCCTTCTCAGGTTGCCCACGCTGACCAGCAGCTTCGAGATCTGGGCAAGTTCCAAGTGGCAACTGATGCCTTAAAGAGCCGGGAGCCCCAGGCTAAGCCTCAGCTGGACTTGAGCGTGGACAGCCTGGATTTGAGCTGCGAGGAGGGGCCTCCCCTCACCATCACCAGGTGAGGAGGCACCCTGCCACCCTCTTGTCCCCCGAGTGGCTGCTATCAGGTCGTCCTGGACACTGGGCCTAGTGAGATAAAGATGTGGTTCCCTTTGCCCTCTGGGAGCTTATTTGTCGGGAAGTGTAAGGAAACCCGGGCACAGGTGGTAGGGCATGTGTTTGTATAGGGCCCCATGGGAGTAAGAAGAAATGAGGGGTCAGAAGGGGCTGCCTAGAGGCTGTCACTTCTGCTCGGAGTGTGCAGATGAGCCGAAGGTGTGTGTGCGCCTGGTGAACAGGGGAGCAGAGGGCAGAGGTTGAGAGCGCCTGGCTGTGCTGGCAAGTGAGGTGAGGAGGGTTCGCTGCGATCCCCGCTGAAGTTTAGACCTGATCCTGAAGGCATTGAGGGACCTCAGAAGGGTCGGAAATGAAGCAGTATGGGGTCCCGTTTGCATCTTAGAAAGCTTTTCTCAGAGCCAGTGAAGAAGCCAACGCTACAGACACACCCAGAAAATTTTAATGCATTTATTTACTCCTCACAATCCTCTGAGGTAGGTTCCGTGATTATGTACTTTAACAGATGAGATTGGGACATAGAGGGGCAGTCATTTGACCAAGGTCCCATAGTGGTAGAGGTAGGCTTGTCACCAGGCTTGCACCTCCCCTCAGGTGCCACTGAGTCTAGGTGAGATGAGATGAGGCGGACTGGCCAAGGAGATGCGAGCGGACTGGGGTGTGGTTAGGCGAGCTGTTGGGTAGGATTGTGGCTGGCGGGTGCCCAGCTGGAGGCTGCTCTTGTTCCCTGAAGTAGGTCGTCCAGGAGGAACACTGTGGAGCTGGGTGTCTAGGGCGGCGATGTCTGGGATAGTGGAGTCCCGGAGTTGCCAATGTTAAGGAGCTCAGAGAGCCATGGGAGTAGATGAGCTCACCCGGAATGGAGAGTGGAGCGAAGGGAGGGCCCAGGGTAAGGGCTTTCCTGGGTACTTCTCAAAAATCAGAGAAAAAATGGGGTGCTTGACCTGGTCCACTTGTATTAAGTGTAGGAGTTGGTTACTTTGGAGCAAAGGGATGAACAAAATGCCTTTTCTACAGCAAGCTGCCTCGAACTCAGCCAGATGGCACCAGCATCCCTGGAGAGCCAGCCTCACCCATCTCCCATCGCCTGCCCCCCAAGGTAGAATCCCTGGAGTCTCTCTACTTCACCCCAATCCCTGCTCGGGGTCAGGCCCCACTGGAGAGCAGCCTGGACTCCTTGGGGGACGTCTTCCTGGATTCAGGCCGGAAGACCCGCTCTGCTCGTCGACGTACCACGCAAATCATCAATATCACCATGACCAAGGTCAGGCTGCTGGGAGTGGGACTGTAAGCCAGTCATGCTCCCTTGCTCATAAGGGCATCTTCCCCATCCGGTCCTCAGAGTAGCCTCCCAAGGCTGGCTGTGCTGATTAAGCTGTATCTTAAGATCCCAAGAAACAAAGGCCTCTTTTGTAGAAAGGGGCAGGGCTGGAATTAGATGCCTGTTGGTTTTAAGGCAGATTTCTTTCCATGGGTAGCACTGACCCTGTGCAGGCTGAAGGGAGAATGTGAAGTTACAGCCCAACCCTGGGCCTCTAGCACACCACCTGGGTGGCTGAGATGCGTTGTGGCCACCCAGAAGGCTGCCTGCCAGGCTGCAAACTCTGGCTGGCCCTGTTTCCATATCCTGAGGAGGTTGGGAGTGGGGAGGTACCTTTCGTGCAGCAAAGGGTACCTCCCTTGTGTGGGTTGCCCTTCGCTACCAAGAAGCTGGAGAACTAAAAGATGGGCAGGGTCATGGCCAGCTCTGGTTGAGGGGACAGTGGAGACTATGGGATGAGCCTGACTAGCCCAGGAGCCAAGCATTCCAGCCCTGGCTCTGCTACTTGCTAGCTGAGACCGGTAGGCTGATACCTTGATTCTAAACTGGTTTGATACACAACTCTGCCGTCCTTCAAAGCACAGTCAGCAGGCAAGAGAAAATGGGTATGGCCTCAGCACCTTATGCAGGATTCTTAGCAACAAGGCCCATTTCTTGCAGATATGCAGCTAAGGATCCCTACAAAGCAGTGTGGGAACACAGGTATTTTAGGAAGGGGAACAGAAGGCTGCTTTGTGGACTGTCAGGGCCCCACACCACCAAATTAATTCTCTCTTCCAGAAGCTAGATGTGGAAGAGCCGGACAGCGCCAATTCATCCTTCTGCAGCACCCAGTCCGCCCCTGCCTCCCAGGCCGGCCCACGAGCCACGTCTTCTACCCAGTCTCTAGCCCGCCTGGGCTCTCCTGATGATGGCAGCTCGGCTCTGCTCAGTCTACCTGGCTACCGGCCCACCACTCGCAGCTCTGCTCGCCGTTCCCAGGCTGGTGTATCCAGTGGGGTCCCTCCAGGTGAGGTGACCATAGGGGCTTGAAACACAGATGAGAAGGGAAACAGATCCTGGCACAGGAAAGGGACAAACTTCTAAAACCCCAAGGCTAGTTACCTTTCAGTACCTTGCCTGCTCCTCTTCCCTATAGTCTCAGGGCCTTGTGTGTCCCTTAAGCTGCTCTTCATCTCAGCCTGGGTGAGTGGAAAACATTCACACAAGGGGCCTGGGATTCCCAGCCTAATAGTGATGCTCAGTTCAGGTCCTCTGTTACCCCATCTCAGGGGGTAAGGGGTGCCAGAAGAGCTCTGTTGGGCCAGTGTTCTATTCTTAGATTCTTCCTGAAGGCTCTTGCCCTCCAGGACCCCCTAGGTCCTGGACCTCAGTTTCTCTAAGGTGTCACAGCCTCTGCAGAGGATCTCCTTTGACCTCCCCAGAGGGAGCGGTGAGCCAGCCCCCATGGTAGAAATGCTCTATGAGCCTCACCCTGTGATCTGCAGTCCTGAGCACAACAGGACTCTGAGGCCCTAAGCCTCAAGTCCACAGGACAGGGGGACAGAAGGTGGACACAAAGGTTGGCAAGATGCCAGGACCAGGAGGTGACCCCCTGCTGCTTCCCTCACTCTTCCTGGCTTTCCAGTCCCACCTGCTCCTGTCTCCTGGCCCTCCACAGGAAGGAACAGCTTCTACATGGGCACTTGCCAGGATGAGCCCGAGCAGCTGGACGACTGGAACCGCATCGCAGAGTTGCAGCAGCGCAACCGGGTGTGCCCCCCTCACTTGAAGACCTGCTACCCCCTGGAGTCTAGGGTGAGCTTGGGCCCCAGGCCAGCTCCCCTCCTCCTCCCTTGGCATGCTGCCCCAGTACTACTCACTGACCCTAGTGCCCTGGGTCTCTGGCCTGCTGCTTATGCTTCTGTGGACTAGCTGGCATAGAAGGGTTTGGGGTGAAGTCCCTGTGGGCAGGCCTGAGTGTGTGGAGGTCTGTCCTGCTGCCTCCTGTGGCCATCCTGCAGGGCAAGAGTAGAGGAAGACAACGGCAAGGAGGCCTTCTGCCACGGAAGGCCAGAGCTGCCCTGCACACCAGGCCAGTGAGGAGTTCTGGGGGCAGTTCTGCCCTTGACCACTCCTTCCACCCCATGCAGCCTTCCCTGAGCCTGGCTACCATCACAGATGAGGAGATGAAAACTGGTGACCCCCGGGAGACCCTGCGCCGAGCCAGTATGCAGCCAGCCCAGATAGCTGAGGGCACGGGCATCACCACCCGGCAGCAGCGCAAACGGGTCTCCTCAGAGCCCCACCAGGGTCCTGGTACCCCAGAGGTAGGCAACCCTGGCTACTTTTTGTTCTAACAGCTTGCCCAGTCTAGCCCAGCTCCCCAAATTTGAAAAGTGGACTAAAGGGGAGCCTTCGCTCTCCGAGGGCTTGATGCAGAGACACATGTCTGGCTTTGGATGTCAACTTCTCTTCCCCATAGTCTAAGAAGGCCACCAGCTGTTTCCCACGTCCCATGACTCCCCGGGACCGACATGAAGGGCGCAAACAGAGCACTACGGAGGCCCAGAAGAAAGCCGCTGCTCCGGCTGTTAAACAGGTTAGTACGGGGGGCTGGAGGGAGCCCCTAGGAGGCCTTGGTGGCAGTGTGAGTGCAGCCTAGTTTGACAGCCCCTCCCTCCCCAATAGGCTGACCGTCGCCAGTCCATGGCTTTCAGCATCCTCAACACACCCAAGAAGCTCGGGAACAGCCTGCTGCGGAGGGGAGCCTCCAAGAAAGCTCTGTCCAAGGCCTCCCCCAACACCCGCAGTGGGACCCGCCGCTCTCCGCGCATCGCTACCACCGCGGCCAGTGCCGCCACTGCCGCTGCCCTCGCTGCCGCCACTGCCACCCCTCGGGCCAAGGGCAAGGTGAAAGCCTGACAGGGAAGGGGGTGGTGGACTCTTAGGGAAGTGGGGCACTCCCCCAGGCCACCCTTCGGGAGGCTTCCATGACGGGGCTTAGCTAGGCTGCTGGAGGTGGTTGCAAAGTGTGGGTGCCCCCTGCTTTGGTTACCTGCTGGTGGAGGAGAGGAGACTCAGGGCTGCTTGGGCATAGCTGGCAACTGAGAACCTAAAGGTAGAGGTGTCCGGGTCACTCCCAAGAAAGGGATCCTAGTCAGGGGGCTTCAGGAGCTGTGAGAGGCCTTGAGCCATCTGGTACAGGCTGGCATCACATGTCTCCAGCCGTGTGACTTTGTTTCTCTCTTCTAGGCAAAGCACTAAAGGGCCAGGACCAGTGAGAGGCCCCACCTGTGTCCTCAATGCCAACCTCCCCTGGTCCTCCTCCTACTGTCCCTTTCAGTGCCTTCTCTCAGCTCCCAGGCCAACAGTGGCCAGACCCCTAGAGACAGTGATGCCTGCCCACACCCCGGCCTGGTACCTGGATCTTCACCGGAGCCTTCGCTAGGTGAACAGATGTGTCCTCAGAGTTGGCCCCGGAGGCCTGGAGAGTCTGGGTCTTCTCCCTACCTTGCCTCCTCATGTTTTCTTAGAGCAAAGTCACTTCTCCATCACAAACAGACTTGGGGCTGGCTTTGAGTGGCTGGGCCCAAGGGCCAAGTCAGTCCTCCCCAGCCTCTGGATCCAGAAGGGACCATTGGAGGAGCAGGCCCTGGTCCGTGCGGCTCTCGGTGGCTGGGCCCACTAGGACCCTGCACTTTTTAAGTCCAGGACTGGGCACTGACCTAGTGGGTGCACCCAGAGGTGCTCCCATCTACCCAAGGGCTCGGATGCCCAGAAGATCCTCTTTTCCAGATGGGCTCCACGCCTAGGTGCAGCAGCAGGGGTGGGGGGCAGCCTGCAGCTGCAGCTCATCCCCCACCTTCCCCAGACTTAACACTGGGGTGGGATTTGGAGTGATGGGAAGGTTTTTAAGGGCCAGGGATGGATCTTTTCTAAATGTTATTACTTGTAAATAAAGTCTATTTTTCTCCCTTAAGTGCTGAGCGGTCTTGATCTATGCAGGAAAAGGGAAATTTCGGCTCTTTAGAGCACATCTTTGTCCCTGCCAAGTTTTCCCAGCTACGTACCTTCTCTCCAATCCTTTCTCTTGGCCTTGTCTTTACATGCTGAGTAACAGTCCCTCTCTTCCCACACTCCCTCTTGGGATGAGCCAAGTTCTCTAAGTGGAAGGACGGCTTAAATGACAGAGCAGATGTTGTCATACCTCCAGTGAAAAACCATTTATCCACTGTGGGCCCTGCCGGGTGTGACAAGGATGCAGCTGTGGATCAGAAGCAGCATTTAGCCCATCCCTTCCCTGCGACAGTCTGTTAGAGGGAGGCCTGAGCTACAAGAGCGTGTAGACCCCAGTGAAGAGGCGACGACTCAACCAGGCTTGGGAATTCACCTGTCGCGATGACGAGGCAGAGGTGACCTGCTGGAGGGTGGGGCTTCTTGAGTAGAAGGCAGGCCCGTCTTCAGCCCAGCCTGGGGAAGTGAAGGTAGACGAGGATCAGGCCCAAGGGTGGGGGACATCTCTTGATCACCTTCCTCTAGGCCATGCCTCCCCTGCCCGAGTCCTAAGTTCCACTTGCGGAACGGTGGACAGTAGCGGGAGGCCACTCTCGTCTGAGCCCACCCTTTGCTCCCCAAACTACTGCTCCTGTCCGTGGAAACCTTCCCTCTCAAGTTTCTCACCCAGAGCTGGGCCAGGATGACATGACGCTGGGCGGTCTGGTCAGGATCAGCAAAGACACAAGAGAAGTTGGTGTTGAGCAGGGTGGGACTCAGCTCCTCTAGCGCCAAGGCCCGCCGTAGCTGGGTGCGTGCACCCTGGTACTCCCTGCTGCAGCAGAGGGCGGAAGGCCATGAGAGAGGACCACAAGAAGCCCCCTACCCTATTGCTGGCCTCACTGCTGCGCCCCTCACCTGGTAGTGCCCTCTCGCAGCCGACCTGGAAGGTGCTCGATGAAGGAGCCATTGCCCATCCAGTAGAGGATGCTGAAGGTGGAGCGGCTGCAGGCGGTACAGGACAAGGTCAGCGTTCCATCTAGGGGACACGTGTGGCTGTTAGCTCTTCCATAGGGCACACCCTCCCCTCTGTCATGCTGCCTTGCCCCCCCAGGCCCCACAATTCAGGAACCTGGAGTGCTGCTGTGAATACACCCAGGTGGGAAAGTCTGCTAATGGGGAAGTGTGGTTGTCTACAGGGAGGCTCAGGGCTGAACAAGAGGAAATCTGGGGACAGGTCCTTGGTTCAGGTGAGCACTCCCTCTGAGCCTGTTTCTTCAGGATGACCTTTTCTAGTGCTTGGCTCTGGTGACTCTAGGAGCCCTGGCCAAGGAGGCAGCGGCAGGAGGCCACTGCTCCTCTGGGGTGGTTAGACACCAAGGGGACTGGTGGGGAGGGAGCAGGCTGGGCCTTGGGGCATACTGCAGTCAAGGCTCTAGGAGTCCTCTGATGATCCTTATGGTGGAATTCTCTCCATCCCACTGGATAAGGAGCACCTTGGGAGCTGGGCCCTAAACCCAGACTCATGATGCTGGGTGGGAGGGAATGTGCTGAATGCTCTGGCAAGCTGGCCTAGCTGGTGGGGCTACATGGCAGAAGGTTGCGGTAGGGTGCAGCTCAGGAGTCAACCCCACCCTTGGACCCTCTGTGCCCACAACCCACTCCAGACCACTGTGTTCTTTTGGGCTCCCATCAAAACTGCTGCTTACTCAGTGGGATTTCCACTTCTGGCCAGGTCACCTCCAATGCTGGGCACCGCTTAGCTCTTGGGAACCAGGAGGGGCAGGGGTCCTTTGTGACCCCAGCTGAAGCAGTGGCAGTGGCCCAAGGTACAGGTGTGGCTCCAACCAGGTGACAGATCACGTGGGCACACAAAAGCAGGACCGGCAAAGGGCTGCGATCTGAGGGCAGGACAGTCAGAGGTCAACCGCTGTCCGACTGCGAGGCATGGTCGATATCCTGGCCTGGATGCAACTCTGGCCCAGAGATTCCTGGGCTCGGCCCAGGGCATCAGAGGAGCAGAAGGGGTCCTGAGGCCCTACCCACATCATGGCCCTTTTCTAATGGAGGGCAGGGAGATGTTGGACTGCAGCCAGAACCACAGCACCCAGACAGAGGCTGAAAGCCATAACACAATAGCAGAATGGAGTCTCCGCCGCCCCCCCCCCCCCCCCCGAGGGTAAGGCTCAGGGCCACCCGCAGCACTCCCTTCTGTTCTCAGACCCCATCCCACCCGCCCAGGCCAGCCCCGGGTCCCACCTGGTGTCCAGTTCTGTCCCATGGTCTTGACGGATGTGTTAGGAGCTGGCGTGCCTGGTTCTATTTATCTGTAACAACTTCCTCTCTGGGGCTGGTGGGGGAGGAGAACGTCAATCAACTACTTCTCTCAATTTCTCAGCGGCTTAATCCTAGCCATTTCCATGGGCCTGCCCTTCCTGGGGGTTCCACAGCCCTCTCTTGGTCTGAACTCCAACGGGCTGCCAGGCACTGCTGTTTATTTATGGCAGGCATCCAGCACAGGCTGGGGCTCTTTCAGCACTTGGCAACAAAGCTGAAGACCATCCAGTGACAGTCCTCCCCACACCAGCTCTTAGTACCATTAACATTATGCTGAGTGTGCCCTAACCCCTTTTTACAGGGATGGAGAAACGGAACCACACAGGGACCAGGGACTTACCCCGTCGCAGAGAGAAGCAAAGCCTTCTTCGCTGGAGCTGGTTCTGGGAAGGGCAGGATTAGTGAAATCCTTCTGGGAAAGCATTGTCCCCTCTCCTCTCTATTTCACTTTTGCTTTTTTTGTGGCCAGGGGTCAGCAAGCACTGAGTTACAAACAGAGGTTACACAAGCATGACCCCAGGCTGTACACTGCACCTTTTCTGGAGCCGAAACTCATGCTGGCTGGGAATCTTCCGGCTAACTCCCAGATTATATCTCTATACTCTACTCTCCCGATTATATCAGACTGGGTCCTTAATGCCTGCTCAGCGTCACCCTCCTAGGAGCACAGATGGGATGAACCTCATGAAGTGTCTCTCCCAGGTAGATTCTTCCGTCCCAGCCCAGGGTCAGGGCTTTGGCGTCCACCTTTGCTCTTCAGAACCACATGTCTATGTGAGCAGGCCTCACGTTTTTTTCTTTCACATTCACACCACTATTCAAGCGGTCAACTCTTCTAGGCACTGGGGACCCTAAGTTGGATCACTCTGACCATTTCAGTCTCAATGTCACACCAACCTGTCATCCTGGTCATTCTCAGGCTCCCTACTCTCTCCAACCACCAACCCCCCACCCCACAAAGCCTTCTCTCTTCTCTCATCCCAGCTTCTTGGTCAGAACTACAGATCTAGGTCCACTAGGAAGACTAGATTTCTCCCTACCTGGCTCTCAAGAAGCCCCGAAGAGCCCTCTTCTTCAGAATCCCTGCTTCTTGAAGCTCTACTCAGTCCAGCTGTGTCCAGCCCCGCGTGGGCCGTGCCTCGGGAACTGTGCCGATAGCACTCTTTGGGCTTGTGTGCAGGAACCTCTCAGAGCCAGGCTGAGGCCTTGGAACATGAGCTGGAGTGCTGGCCCTAAAAGGAGGGGAGGGCACTTCCCAGGGAAGAGGAGGAGCAAGCAGCCTAGCGCCAGCTCCAGCAACAATAGAGCTATAGAAACGCACAGTCTGGTGGCTGATGGGACTAGAGGAGCTGGGGCTATGGCAGGGTCAGGACTAGGGTGAGGTGTGTGAGGCAGCGGGGATGCCAAGCTGGAGGAGGCACTCACAAATGGGGTCGTGCTCGTGTCTGTGGAGGCAGAAAGGACCAGGACTGGTGACCCAGGCCACACACAGATCAAGCACGAAGGGTAAGACCCAAGTGTCCGAGGTTTGTGGTCTCTGATCAGGGGCCTAGGATGCCGGGGACAGAGCCAGGAAAGCCAGGAGATGGAACTAGGTTTGGAGGATGCATCATAACTCCTCCCTGGGAGCGCCAGTATCTCCAGCTGTTAGGCTAGGAGGCAAGGCTGCTTGGGGCTTCTGAGACAGTCTTTTGGGGATGAGATTGGGGGATGGGACGGAGAGGAGACTGGACTCAGAGCGGAACCAAGACAAGAGTTGGGCTGTTAGAAGGACATGGGACTCAGACTTGCTGAAGTATGAAAAGAGAGCCTTGGATAGCCTGGTCTTGGCTTCTCACATGAGCCTGACACATAGGGGGACAAGAGTGAAAGGACGATCCCCGCACCCTTCAACTGGTCCCCATTCCACTCTGAGGACGGGCCCACTGACACGAGCAGTGGGGGACCAGGCGAAGCCACAGCTGGGTGAGAGAGGCCGAAGCTGAGGGTGGCCCATGAAAAGGGGTGTTGGTAGCAGGCAGGGCACTGACCTCACCTCAGGTGGTTAAGGAGAGAGTCACCCAGTGATGCTCCAGGGCCCTTCTGTCACAGGACAGGAGTCTGGCATCCCACCATTCCCATGGATAAGGGGTGGGGCCAACCACCCCTAGGATCCAGCTTTCAAATGGAAACAGCAAAAGGCAGCAAAGGCAAGGCACTCCCGGGGACCCCAGGGAAGAATAAAGCAAGATGAATGTTCAGCTTTCCAACCCAGCTCATGGAGCTTTATTCAGAATGGAGTGACAAGATCCTGCTTGGCTCTTGCTGCGCTTGAAGGCAGATCCCGCTGGGCCACATTCCCTAGGAACCCAGTGCTGAAGGCCCATGTTTGTCCTCCCACTTCCTTCAAAACTCCTAGGGCCAGAGCTGGGGCCTACCTGGAACCTTTTTAGAACCCACACTTGTCTGGGCCTTGCCCTCTTCTCCTCATACCCACCACCACTCCTGTGGCCAGGCCCAGGCAGGACCCATGAAACGTGGAAGTTGACAGAGGGATATTCCCTGGGCTGGGAATCCCCTGGCAGCTTCAAGGGAACACTGTCTGACGATAGGGAGAAGTCCTATCTGTCACAGTTCTACTGCCGCACACGAACAGACGCACATGCACACCCTCACGCAGGCTTTCCGGGAAGGAAGTGACGTGGCAGAGTGGCCTTTGGCGCGTGTCACCACTTCCGGGCTGAAGGGTCGGATTGCACAAGAGGCCTTCAATCACGGCTGCCAACAGTAGTTCCCATGGCCCAACTACACACAGATAGACTGTTCTTCGCTGGGGGCATGTTACCCAAACTGCTGCTGCTTCAGGTTTCCCCCAAACAAATCCTCGGTGAACTGTGAGATCCCAGGGCATCCCTCCCTGCAAAAGTCAGGACTAGGCTCCACTTGCATCAACCAGTCTATGGGTCCTGGACAAGGGAAGACAGAGTTGGACACAACACCGACTGAGGGGCCCAGAAAGGGAGGAAGGAAGACACCTCACCCCCCCGTCAGTGTGTATCTGTGGTACTAGGCAGAGCCCATGGGCTCTCCCACACTGAATGAACCAGGCTGGCGCCCCACAGAGGGAAGGAAGGGCAGGGGGCAGGGGTGGGGTGGCTGAGGCTCTCAGCCAGAAATGAGAAGGCTCCTTTAAATAAAAAAATGTGGCTCTGCTCCCGCCCTGCTCAAACAAGGAAGGCAAGGCCTGGAAGAGCTGGGGGCAATTCCTATGCTCCACAATAAAAAAGGTTTTTAAATATATTCATCAAAATAGTTTTCTTTTAAAAAGCCCCCACTGCTGACAGCCCCACTGGCTGGCTCTCCATCATCTCCCTCCCCAGCCCGGGCACAGCCAGAGGGGTACTGAGTGGCCCAAGTGCCCCTTTTGAGTCTTTCCCACCCAGGTCGTCTTGGAGGGCAGGGAGGAGAGTGCCCTGAGGTCCACAGCAGGCAGATGCTCTTCTTCCTGACTATTCCAGGCCCAGGACATAGTTGATGCCTTGTACCAGGCCAATGATGACAGGCTGCCAGGCTACCAAATATCGAAGCCAATCCAGCAGTTGCCCGTACATGACGTGAGGCCTCTCCCAGCTGTCAGTGCGTTAAAGAGGCTATGTGTCAGAGCTGCTGAGGCTGGGCTCAGGGATGGGTGAGAGGTTCTGCCTACACTCTCATCTGCTCCACAGATATCAGCCTGCCTACAAAGAGAGGAAGCCCCCACCAGCCTCTCCATGTTAGAAGGAAGGGCTGAACCCAGAGATTGGGGGAAGGAGGTGAGAAGGGAAGGGTGGAGAAGTGAAACTAAGCTCTCGAAGACCAGCATGTGTAGAGAGCCTCCAATAACACCTTAAAGATGGGCCTGTTGGTGTGAGAGCATACAGTCTGAGACTGCTGTAAATTCATCTGTGCCAATGGCTGCAGGGACATGGGCAGTGGGATAAGGTAACCTCAAGGGTTCTTGTAATGTCCCAAATGGTAGGTTTTGTAGGTCAAGGAAGGGGCCGAGTCTAGGGGCCAAGGCAGAAGAGAACAGGGAACAAGAGGCTAGTCATAGGGATAACCCCTGGCAGAGGCTCTAAGGAATCCCCACGCACCACCAAACACCAGGCCCTACTGAGGCTGAGCAGCCCCAGAGAGGAGTTCCCTTCCTTTCACTTTCAAACTAAATTGCTGGACAAGACAGGGAGTCTGGGAATCCAGCTCTGGGGAAAGCACAGATTAAACCTCATGACACTGTGGGGGAACCTTTCCAAAAGCATCAGAAAGAGCAGCCTGGCCCAGTCCCTGGGAACTGTGGGGAAGCCCCAAGCCTCAGCCTCACCATGGGGTTACTTAACTGTTTTGAACTAGACCCTAGAAGAACCAAGCAAGGAACCTTAAGGGGACAGGCCAGAGCCTCTGGTTTTGGGGGCTGTGGGAATGTGCTGGGAACGCAGTGGCCCCTGCCCAGCCTAGCCAGTGTCCAGGGGATAGGGAACCCTGGCACTCAGGGCAGCCGGGAGGGGGCAGGGAGAGACCTGGGCCGCTGGATCCCAAAGGTAGTGAAGGGGGGACCAGAGCAGTGGCTGGGCAACTTCCAACAGACAGGTGATGAGGAACAAGAGGAAGGTGAGGGAGGGCAGAATAGGGAGGGCCGGCAGGGTACAGAGGAATAGCTCAGAGGAGCAGTGGTCCCGTGTTGAAAGGGGACAGAAGAGGGAGTCCCTCAGCCAGCCTTGTACCCTGCAGGCTCTGCACAGGCACACAGCCGGTCTCCAGCCCCACAGGTCACAGGTGAGGCACCACTCATTGGTTATGTAACCTTGAATAGGTTTTCAACCTCTAAATCATTTGATTTTTAAAATGGAGGATAATATTATTGATGTCATCAAGTCGCTAGAGAATAAAATAAGATAATATGGGCAAAGCACTTAACCCAGTGCCAGGCACAGAGGAAGCAAACAGTAAACGGGCTACTACTGCTACCAATTTACCCTTAAGGGATCTAGAACTATGATGAGAATCTGAGCTGTAAGTCCTACCTTTTCCACCCCCAACTTCCCTCGATCACAAACCAAATAGAACGGTGGGTATGTACCAGGGTAGAGGGTGGAGGGAGGAGGAAGGGCCTCGGGAGGACCCAAATGCAGAGTGACGCTGGCCAGGACTTTCTTCCCATTGCCCATTCCCAAACAAAGGATACGGGTTGCTGAACATCCTCTTGAGGTCTACCTTCTCTTTGCAGTAGGGACACGTCTGCTTCTTTCCCACGATGCACCAGCCACGGATGCAGAACTCGTGGAATCTGAGCACCACTGGTCAAGGGAAATGGTGGGCAGCCGGGATGGCACTCGAGCCCCATGCTCGTAGTCAAGGCACCCAAGCACTAGCTCTGGAGAAAAGTTCAAATCCTGCCTTCCCCTCTTTTTAGCTGTATAATCTAGGCCACATCCCTTCTCTCTGACCCTGCTTCCTCACATGTGAAGTGAGGATAATGATCTCCATCTTAAGGGGTGTTTATGGGGGAAAACGAAAATAATACACGGCAAAGAACGGGAGCTGAGCAAGCACAGGATACATACTGGAAATGCTATTCAGGAGGACTGGATTCTGACACCGAGGGAACCAGCTAGAGGATGCTCCAACCTCGGGGCAGCGAGTGCAGCTTCGGGCTCCTTTCTGATTCAGCCAGGCTATAAACTGTTTACGTAAGCGTGGCTCCCAGGTGTGGCAAAGAGGGAAGGAGACCACAGTTTCCACTCTTGGGTGTCAGCTTCCCTGGCAGAGAACATCGCCCAAATGTCTGGCCTCTAGTGACTCTCCTGCACTGAAAGGTCTAGAGAGTATGCCAGGATCATGGCTGCCCCCTCCCCTCGACTGGAATGTGCATGTGGCAGGAGAGATGAGGCCCAAGGGGCTCCAGGCAGGATACACGTGATTGCAAGACAGCCTATATGTGTTCTCGATGATGCCCTCTTCACTGACATCCACAAAGATCTGCTGCCCACACACGGCACACACACTGTCCGAGAGGTGTTTGGTAGGCATGCCCGACTCGCTGTAGAACTGAGAGAGAACAGGAGGAAAAGACAGGAAAGGTATAAGAATCAGCCCAAGTAGGATGATACCACAGAGGTCTATGTCTTCTGAAGAGGAGGCAAAGAGGGAGGGGGAGGCCCCACACCTATAGAACATCTTTTATATGCCAAATCGACCTCATCTTTGCTGGCTCGATGGGGAGAAAGGGACAGACCACAGATGGGTTGGGAAGTCAGATCTAACAGAACCTGAGCCCTGGGCTGGTCAGCATCAGGGACAAGGAGATCGGGAGGTAGAAGGACTCAGGGCTGGTGATCACGAGCTATGTCAAATAAGCCACTCTGTGGCCAGACTATGCTTTCACTGGAGATGGACAACATCTCTTCTCTAAGATTCAAAACAGTCAGATATCTGATGCAATGTGGGTTGGGGACAAGGGCATTCCCAAACACTTATGACAGCAGCAAAAGAGGTTCAATCCTTTTGGATAGCATCTGGCATGACGTCTCAAACTGCCATGCCCTCTAACTGTTCATTAATGTCACATCAAGTAAAAATATCAAAAAAGCCTCATGTATACAGATATTCATTTAAGCACTATTTATAATTAAAGAAGAGTTAAGCAATTCCCCCAAAAAGTTAAACAGAATTACCATATGACACAGCAAGTCCATCTTTACATATATTCCCCCAACTCATGACAACAAAGACTAAACACACAATTGTAAGCCAATACTCGCAGGAGCATTATTCACAACATCCAAAAGGTGGAAACAACCCAAGTGTCCATTAAAAGGTAAGGAGATAAAACAAAACGTGGTATATCCACACAATGGATTATTATTCAGTCATAAAAATCATGAAGCTCTGATACACGCTACAATGCATGAACCCTGGAAACAGTAGGCTAAGTGAAATGTCCAACACCAAAGGACAAATATTATATGATTCCATTTGATATGATAAAATACCTAGAATAGACAAATTCATAGAGACAAGGAGTAGGTTAGAGGTGGCCAGGGGATGGAGGAAGGGAATGGGAGTTACTGTTTCATGGGCACAGAGCTTCTGCTTGGGGTGATGAAAAATCTTAGAAATAGTGGTGACAGTTGTACAACATTGTGAATGCAACGAATGCACTGAACTATATGTTTAAAAAATGGCTGGGGGGGCACCTGGGTGGGTCAGTGGGTTCAAGCCTCTGACTTCGGCTCAGGTTATGATCCCAGGGTCCTGGGATTGAGCCCAGCGTCGGGCTCCCTGCTCAGCGGGGAGCCTGTTTCCCTTCCTCTCTCTCTGCCTGCCTCTCTGCCTACTTGTGATCTCCATCTGTCAAATAAATAAATAAAAATCTTAAAAAAAAAAAAAATGGCTAGGGGTGCCTGGGTGGCTCCGTTGTTAAGCATCTGCCTTCGGCTCAGGTCGTGATCCCAGGGTCCTGGGATTAAGCCCTGCATCGAGCTCCCTGCTCAGCAGGAAGCCTGCTTCTCCCTCTCCAACTCCCTCTGCTTGCGTTCCCTCTCTTGCTCTCTCTCTCTGTCAAATAAATAAATAAAACCTTTAAAAAATGATTAAAAGGGTGAATTTTAAGATATATAATAGAAAAACCCAGAAAATAATAAAAACAAGCAAAGAAATGGAAATACCCAAGCATGATCCAGAAAAGGAGAATGCCCAAATAAATTTGGTACACACTCAAGGAACTTAACAGGCAGCGAGGCAGCTGAAGCTGGAGATATAACAGTAAGTGTCAAAAATTAGGGTACAAAGCTAGAGGCACAACATGACTGGTACCATATGTAAAGACAAGCCCAAATCTATACAAACAGAAAAAGATCAGAAGGAAATAGATCAGAATGTTCACACCAGGGATGTTTTGGTAGTAGGTTCACAGGTGATGTTTTTCTTTTGCCTACTTTTCTGCACTTAAATTTTCTTTAATGTATATTACTTTTAGATGAAAAATTATTTATTACCAGTTAATTACAACAAATAACCAATTCCATGCTCCAAAAAGAAATACCAAGTTTTGCACAATTTCCTTGTGGTTTATTGTTACATAACTATATAGCATTTTCCCCCTACCTCAAGGAGAAAAGACTTGAAGTTTATTTGTTGACATTTTCTAAGATCTGTTTTTTTTCTCTCCTTTGCCTTAAAAACTGTGGTTAAAAACACATAATATAGGGGCGCCTGGGTGGCTCAATGGGTTAAAGCCTCTGCCTTCAGCTCGGGTCATGATCCCAGGGTCCTGGGATCGAGCCCCGTATCCGGCTGTCTGCTCAGCAGGGAGCCTGCCTTCTCCTCTCTGCCTGCTTCTCTGCCTACTTGTGAACTCTGTCAAATAAATAAATAAAATCTTAAAAATAAATAAATAAATATTTAGAGAAAATAAGAACTACTTATTAAAAAGGCTAAAATAAGAATTATTTCAAAGACAGTAAAGGACTAAGAAAGGGGTTCCTAACTAAGCCTACATCACATGAGGAGGCTTCTTTGAGGGAGTGATATTTGAGGGTGAGAGGTAAAGGGCAGTGGGAGTTAGCGAGAAGAAAGGCAGAAGAGGGAAGAGGCCCTGAGGCAGAAAGGAACCTGGTGTGCTTGAGAAACCGAAAGGAACCTTAGCTAAGGAACAATGACAATTCAAAAGCAGGAGATGCTGGAGACCTGGGCCAGGGTGATGGTCTGGGCTAATTAATGGCAGTAGAAATCGAGAGAAGTGGACAGACTGGTAATGCTAAATAAACAGCTAAAGACTAAATAAAGTTATGGTGCTGAGAAAAGTTCTGGATTAGAGTCTAGACAGTTGTAGAAAAGGAAAAGGGGAATGCCTAGGTGAAGTGTAGAGAAGATGCCTTAGGTCTGCACTCAGAGGAACAATAACATTTAAGGGGAGGACGAATTAGCAGAAGAGACAGAAAGAAAAGCAGGACAGGGAAGCATCACAAAAGCCAATGATGACTGTTGAGGTCAGAATTAGTGACACAGTCACTAGTGACTTGAGTAAAAGCCATTTCAGAAGAAGGGTTTGAGCTGAGCCATATTAGAATAGGCTAAGGAGTATGCAGAAAGTGATCTAAAGGGGACAGGAGCTTTCTCTAAGTTTAGCTGTGAAGGACAGGAAATGGGTCAGTTGCTAGAGCAGAAAGTGGGTCAAAGAAAGGTTGATGTTTTTGAAAAAGAATACTTAAAAGGCAAAGAGCCCAACAGAGAGGGAGAAGTTGGAAGTCACGGATGAGAAAGGAAGTTCAATAGCATAATGGGTCCTGGAGAAGGAAAGAGGCTAGGGAATCCACAGTGCAGGCAGGGCTGGCTTGTGATGGAAGAAAGGATATTTTCTCTACTGTAACTGAAGGGAAGGAGAGATTGGTACAAATATGTGAGTAGAAAACCGCAGCACAGGAGCCTGCACGTAGCAGATTAGGAAGTAAACAGGAGTTGCATTCTACACCACATCACAGAATGTGTGTGCCAGGAAAGCCCTGGGAGCGCCTCCAGCTGGCCCCCCTCTCTTGGCTGGTGAGGAAACAGGAGGAGGAGGAGGAGGAGGAGAAGGAGGGGGAGAGCCTCCCTGGAAGAGAGGTGGTGCCTGGTCAGTTCAAGCAGATTTCAGAAATAACTTGTTGAAAAAGGGAGTAAAATACTATTTCTCAGGGTTACAGTAGATGAGATTCCATGTCACAGAGTGGTCTGAGATGACTTCAGACAACAGATGGCATCCAAGAGAGAATTGGCATCTGCTCATGATTTAGGATTTGTCTCTTCTGTGTCTTGCTCTGTGTTGCGTATGATGAAGATACAAAGAAATCCTACAGAGTCTCTGTGCTCCAGGTGATTATAGATATAAAATACGTAGCTTTCTAGTATAGCAGTACTGTACAGAAGGTATACTTGATAAATGTTAGCTACCATAGTCATCCTCAAGTAAGTACTGTGGGCCAGACTACTCTGTAGAGTACTTTCCCTCATGCCTTTGTTCCTTACAACACTTTATGTCTGGTAGTAATATTACAGCTGAGAAAACAAGATCAGAGAGGTAAAGTAAATTGCTTGTGAGTACACAGCTAATTAAAAGTAGATTAGAATTAGAAACCAGGTTCATCTGACTCTAACCCCCTAGCTCTTCCCACTACTTCAGAAGAGATGAATGGGCAGCTAGTCCTGTCCTAATGTTATCTGGGGCATAGGAACTTAAACTTAGATGAAAGAAAAGTGTGAGGCAGTACACATGGCCCAATGGAGCAGAAACGGTGTGCTACTACCCTGTCTGCCCAACAGCCCTCTCTGAGGGGAGGGCCCCAGAAAACAGGCTTATTTTGCAATCCTGTCTTCCACCCCCACTCCAACATGACTTTTGAGTGTAAATGGAAACTATAATGACTGGCTGTCATAAGCTTATGACCTTGCAGTGACCAGCTGGAAAAAAAAAAAACACCATCCAAGGTTCCCTTGACTCAAGAAGAGTTACTTTAGTTCATATTACAATTTCTCCATGTGAGGCAAAACAGCTGTCATATAGAATAAACAGAGTAGTGTAGAATAATGAAGAGGAATTGAGAATATGTGTTAATACAATTGTAAGCCTCATCATTTCATTTCAGGAACCCTGAAATTAATTAACCACAGATCTTAGTAGGTCAAACCACTCTTGGAGGGGGACCAAGAGATGAATCAGACCTACTTCCTCACCTAGTAGGTGGAACAGCTCCAAAATCAACTATAACTCTCTGGGATCGGAGCTCTGATCACCGATCGTACAAAATACTATGAAAAACACCTGGGACTAAAAACGTGGCATATACAGACAATGGGATTCTTTTTTTCTAACAGGCTACGTGCACGCACACAGACACACATGCACAAAGAGATTATTTATTTAGCACCCCCTCCTTTTTAAAGTATTCTCCATGCCCAGAGAGGTGCCTAACACAGAGCTTGAACTCATGACCCTGAGATCAAGACTCAAGCTAAGACCAAGAGTCAGACATTTAACTGACTGAGCCACCAAGGCACCCCTATTTATAGCCCTTTTAAATTGTGCTATACAATGGAATATTATTCAGTCCGAAAAAAGAAGGAAATTCTGACACCTGCTACAACATGGGTGGACCTTGAAGACATTATGTTGAGTGAGATAAGCAGGTCACAAGGGACATGTATTTTATGAGTCCATTCCCATGAGGTACCTAGAGAGGTCAAATTTTAAGAGGCAGAAAACAGAATGGTTGTTTCCAGGGATTGGGGGGCAAGGGACTGTGGAGTTATTATTTAAGGGGTACAAAGCTTCAATTTGCAAAATGAAGAGTTCTATGGATGGATGTGGTGATGGTTGCAGAACACTGTAAATGTATTTAATGCCACTGAACCAGACATAAAAATGGTTAAGATGATAAATTTTATATGTAGTTTATCACAATTAAAAAAAAATGACTAGGGCTGCTACATGGAAGTGAGCAGTGGTGGAGCTAGTGAAAGGCTACATTGGTCATACCCAGCACATTGTGAAAGGTTGTAAGTAAGTATTGCTTGAATAAATGAAAAGAATGAGTTAGCTAACAAATGCGTGGAAGGCTGAAGTGTCTTGGCTCCCTCAAACTACCGTCCCCAAACCAATGATCAGGTTCTGGCTTCAAGGCCAGGGACATTCTTGAAATTCAGGTTGCTGTGGCTCAGGGACCCAGGTGTTCCTAGGCAGACCATAGTGCACTTGACCAAAGACTAGGGCAGAAATAAGAGAGTCCTGGAATTCTCAGGTTAGAAAGAACTGTAAAGGCAGTGCAGTGTATCCTTTTATCCCAAGTTGGAGTCCCTTCCCCCACATTCCTGCTCCGCCTAACCTAACCTGTGGGCATCCTGAGCCTCAGCAGAACAGCTGCCACTAAATCTCTGCACCATTTGCTGTGGGAAAGAAAGAATTAATGAACTCCTGTTGACCCATCCAGCACTGTCACAAGCCGTCCCAGTGATCCTACAGCCTGCTCCCTGCCCCAGAAATGGGGGCCTGGGGAAACAGCAAACTGTTAGAGTGGGGATCAGGAAGGTCGTATTCCGTTGGACAGGAGCTGGATAGAGCGGCTCCTATGAAAGAGATACCCATTCTCAACGTCAATTATCTAGGGAAGAGGTGGATCTTTGTAGAGACACCACGATTCAGAAGACTGGCCTGAGTTAAAGACCTTTTTTTTTTTTTTTTCTTAATCAGAACACAGGCTCTAAATCTAGACATCTGGAGGACAGTGACTGTCTAGATGTGGCTTCTAGGTGGTGCATGCTAAGATGGCACCTGCTACACAGAGGTAGGCTGAGAATTGGATGGGGTAGGGTCTGAAAGCCTGGGAAAGCAGGTACCCTGCTATGTCAGATGAACTTCATTCAAGTACTCATGTCTATTTACCTTTAATAAAGTTCAATGTGATTGCTTGATCCTTGTGTTCTTGTGCTACTAAGAGGTATAGAGAGGTATGTGGATTCATCTTTGGGTCAGACTATTACAGAAAAAGCATCAGGTGTTGGAGGTAACTACTGAGAACTCACAGAAGGAAGGACAATATGAGGGGTCAAGAGCTGGTGCCTGAGGCACTCTCAACTCTAATAAGAAATTCTCCCAGCAGCTCTCTTGAGGATACTGAAATTTATCATTATTAGGGAATTATCATAATAAGGACTATCATTTGTAATCAATGGAACACCCAATAATCCTTCCCAAGAGCATGGAAAGAAGTCCAGCTCAAATCCCATTTTTGGGAAGCCAATGTAATGATTCCACCTTCTACAGGAGAAACTAACTAGGGGATCGATTCTGAGCTCAGTTCCATTTGGACTGAAGAGGGTTCTGTATATTGGTTATTACTGACCCACCTAAGGGGATTAAGGCTACACTTAAATTGGCAGCTGATAATAACTTTGAGATAAAAATGGCAACACCCTGGGAAAATCAGAGAACTGGCCCTTAAAAACAGAATGAGAAGAAAAAGAAATCACAAGAGGGTAAAGGGCAGGATACTGGCAAGAGTCATTTTGAAACGCTGAGTGTGCCAAAGCAGCAGACTTCAGGAAAAGCTGTTGTTGAAGATAATAATTAGGAAGTCGAGTATTTGGAAATCTCTTCTGGGCAATGAAGTGGTTAAAGGAAAAGCTGAAGTCTATACCAACAGATAAGAGACCATGAAATGTGTCTAAACACAAGACAGTTGTTCAAACAGGAATCTAATGACCCAGTACACTTTGTTTTCCTTTTACTCCATTACAGAAGAAATAAAAATAGTCCCATGACACCAGGAAACTAAGTCCTAGGTCTAAAACTGTACTTGATGAAAGTCATCAAAGGCGATGGTTGAGGATTCTGTTTAACCTGGATTGCCCAAAGCCTACCAGTCCATGGCACAAATGAGACCGCATAGCACTGATGTAAAAATGCGCACAGCAAATATCCTACCACCTGCAATACTGCCTTGAACTCACCAAGAGTTCCCAAGGGACCTCATACGAAGTCAGCGCCAATCCTTTCCTGTGCTTTGAAGCTGGTCTCCACTGGTATCTGCTGCCTAAAGATCAGGACTGCTATCTGGCTGCCCCAAGAGAACCTACTTCCCTGACTTTCTTTTTTTTTTTTTTTTTTTAAATTTATTTATTTGTCAGAGAGAGAGAGCGAGCACAGGCAGACAGAGTGGCAGGCAGAGGCAGAGGGAGAAGCAGGCTCCCTGCCGAGCAAGGAGCCCGATGTGGGACTCGATCCCAGGACGCTGGGATCATGACCCGAGCCGAAGGCAGCTGCTTAACCAACTGAGCCACCCAGGCGTCCCTCCCTGACTTTCTTTTAAGGTTTCTCTGCGAACTACCAAACCTCATGTTGCAAGAACTTCTGAAGGCCTTTCAGAGCTCTTGCATCAGACAGAGACACATGAATTTCAGCACAGAACTGGAGAAATGACCGTTAAACTTGGAAATATTCCTTCTTGGGGTGGGGTCTTCTAATGGGCTGATACTGAAATGAGGAGTACTTCTGTGTTCACATAATTAAAAAGAGCATGCATTACTTTTATAAGCAGCAAAACAACAAACACATTTCTATTTTGAAAAAAAGAAATAGGAATATTGACTTGGGTTTCTTAAGATTGGCTGTTACTTTACCCACATTTTGAGCCTGAAGAATCTCTCCCTGGTCTCCACCTTATAGCATTTTCTATCTCAGTGAAAGTATACCAGCCAAGGAGTGGCTTGAGTTACACACTGTCAGCTTTGATATGTACTTTCCTTCTATCTTCAGAACCAATCTATATTCAAGTCCTACCCAAGTCCTACCAAAATACTTCTCAAATAGCTTGCCTCTCTCCCTTCACACCATCTCTTCCCTAACCCAAGCTACCTTCATCTTGCCCAGACTACTACAACTGACTCTTAGTCTTCACAGGTCACTCTAAGCTGTGGACCCCTAATCTATTCTCAACCCAGGAGCCAGAATGATCTTTTTAAAGTGCAAATCTGAAGATGTCATTTTCTATCTTAGCCTCCCAGGGTTTTTAGCATAAAAACCACAATCTTTCACTTGGCTTTCAAGGTTTTTTCTAGTCTAGCCTCTTACTTCTCCAGACATTTCCATCCTTACAACCGCACTGCTTTAGTTCCTCCAAATGGTCACCCTTTCTCTCACTACAGGACTCTAATCTACACATGCACTTTGCTCTGTCTGCCACCCACTGCTCTATCCACCACCCACATCACTTCCCACTTCATCTAGTTAACTCTGACATATCATCTCAACAGTCACCTCTTTACAGAAGCCATCTCTGGGCCCCAGATGAGGTCAAATGCCCTTACTGCATTTGTTCACAGCACTGTGGAGCTTTCCTTCATAGTTTTTATAAATGTTATAACTTTGTATTTATTTGTGTGTTTTGTTACTTTCATACCCATCCCTGTCACTAGGGCATAAACTCCATCTGTGCAAGAACCATGTAACCTCTGTAATTCCAGCACAAGCCTAGTGCCCAGGCACATCAGAGGCATTAAATATCTATTGAATGTTAACTTCCTGAATGATAAAGTGGTTCTTTCCTAGAATGGACCTCAAGTTAAAAATTCCAGGGTATATCTGGGATCTGGTTTTCCAAACTTTAAGGAAGAAATCTCCATTCATACTACTGATATGTTGAAGGACTTTTTGATGGCTTATTTCTTCCATCAAACCAGTGATGCTATACTGACCTCTGTGGAGGTGGCAGTAGACAGTATTAAAAGCCCAGATGAACTTACCCCTATGGTAGACGCCATGTAGTCTGCACACATCTCTGCAAAATCTCGCTCAAGAACTCCATAGTAGAGGCCATAGAAGAGGAGAGAAATGCCAAAGTCCATGGCATCTTCTGGTTTGATCCTGTAAGGAAAGCAGCATGGCCTATAAGGCCTGCCCTAAGACACAACTGGTTTGGATTACTACTCTGGGACACATAAGGAGGCGCCTAAAGTTGGAAGACTTAATAGCTAAAGCAAGTGTTGGCAAAATAAGACCAAATCTTATGCCTGTTTTTTTATATGGCCTCTTGGCACTGTCTGAACAGGCTAGCACTGTGAACTACAAAGACCAAGCCAAGGTATTGCCCACACCCCTCTTTCCCACTCTGTCCCCAGTGCCTGCCTCCTCCAACTGCCCGCCATGCCTTGCAGCTATCTAGGGCCCACTCTGGTTGGCACCTACATGTTGGAGACTCCACTGCTGGCAATCACTGGATACCACCAACCAGTGGAATTTCATTCTGGAAGCTGGCAACTCAAGTTGCCACCCCTCCAGCCAGCTGCCCAGGTTGAAATGGCTGGGTAAGGGCACACCAAGATCTGGGTTGTCAATGGAACAGAAAGTAAAAATGATCCCAGTGGTCACACACCCACTTGTCAGGCCCCTCCTGAGAATGTCTCATCTGATGGCAAGTGGGCACAAAGTATGCCTCCCACCTGAGAGAGCCCATCTGTCAAACAAGGTGGGGCAAGGGAAGAGTTTCCCCTCTTGTTATACTTATATTATCCTAGACTTCACCTTTTGTCCACAAAGCCTAAAATATTATTTGGCCCTTTACAGAAAAAGCTTGCCAGCCACAGCTTTAGAAATAAAAGATAAAATCAGTCACTTAGCAAATATATACATATCAGTTACCATAACATTTTAAGCTATATCTATACATATTCTGTATCATGTCATTAAAGTTAAACTTTGGTCCAGAGGCACTTGGGTGGCTCAGCTGGTTAAGTGGCCAGCTCTTGATTTTGGCTCCAGTCATGATCTCAGGGTCCTGGGATGGAGCCCTACATCAGGTTCCATGCTCAGCGCATAGCATGCTTAATGAGTCTTCCTCTCTCTCCCTCTCCTTCTGCCTCTACCCCAACCCCCCTGCTTATGGTCTCTCTCAAATAAATAAACAGATTTTTTAAAATGGCCTGGGTGACTAAGTTGGTTAAGCGTCTGCCTTTGGCTCAGGTCATGATCTCGCAGTCCTGGGATCGAGCCCCACATCGGGCTCCCTGATCAGTGGGGAGTCTGCTTCTCCCTCTCTCTCTGCCCCCCAACTCATGCTCACTCTCTCTCTCAAATAAATAAATAAAATCTTTAAAAATTAAAAAAAAAAAAACTGGGGGTCCAAGTCTATTCACTAAGAAGGACAAAGATCTTGCCTGTACATTAGGAGGCTTGTTTTAATAATTCTAAGGACCAATAAATTGCAACCTTCCGTCTTTGAATGTTTATTATAGAAAACAACCTTTGTCAAAAATTTGTACCAGGAACTGTACGTGTTTCCTTAAAGTTGAAAGTTTCATTTATCTTAAAAAGTTGAGTGTATTCATCAATTTTGTAATATTTAATCCACTAGACATCATGATCTTATATCAATTAGTAACATAAAAATGGTCAATATTCTCAATTCTGTTTTCCTCCTTGTATAGCTTATGCAAGTAAAAATGAACTGTAATTACAGAATAATCATCTTTAATACATTGTAGAATCTTGAACTCACACTCTGAGATCAAGAGTCAGACACTTAACCGACTGAGCCATTCATGCACCCCACAATGCAGAATCTTGATTTTTATTTTTTTAAGCACACAGATTAGGAAGCTACCTGGAAATATCTTGGTTTTCTTTCATGGGACTTGTTAGACTCTATACTGATAAATCCCTATAAACTTTGTGGAGCCTGTTTATGGTTTCAGCCTGTACTACTGGAAGAAAGAATTCCATGGGCATCCTCTCACTGTATAAAGTAAGGATACTTTCAGTTTCAAAGAGACTCCTGCCTACAGTGCACTAGATTTAGGAAAGAGGCCAGTGGTCCTGACTTTAAATCTGAATCCTAAATCTCTAGCTTCAAGTGCCCAGCCCTAGGCTTAGGATGGCTCATGATCCACAGCCTATAGTCCCCATCACCTCAGCCAGGAGACCACATTTCCATTTTCTTCTGTCCCCGCTGACTCACTATACCCTACAGTCTCAGAGTCCAGGATTTCTTGGCTTTCTTGGCTTCTGCCTCAACTGGGAGCAGGGGACTCTATATGCTGAGATGAATCTTTCTGAAATCTTATGACAATATGAAGCAATAGCCAGAATCTGACTCCTGTCAATGTATCCTTAGAAGCAACAATACTGAAAAACACCCTAAGTGCCCAACAATGGAGCAGAATTTAAATGTGCACAGGTTAACTTTCTAAAAAACTGTTTCCTTAGAAGTCTGGTAAAAGTGGAATGTCCGCTACATTGCAGAGCAACAATGTGTTAAACATGACAGTGACTAGTACACTGTAACTGAACTGGGAGATTCTTAAAACTGGCTGTGTTCCCAGGAGGGGGAAAGTTTCCAGGCCACCCATCTGTTTCACTCCCTCATATCTCAGCCCTGGAGCTGCTCTGAGGGCTCCTACGGATACCTCTGCTGTTTCCTGCCCAGTATGCTTCTAGGTGTGGCCAACTGTGTCACATGAGTTCAACTGTCTAGTCCAGGGGTTGACAAATTTCTTGTGGAAAGGGCCAGGTAGTAGATATTTTGCTTTTTGTGCCCCAAATAGTCTCTGTCACAGATATTCAACTCTGCTATTGTTACACTGCAAAAACAGCCATAAACAGGGCATAAACAAATGAGTGTGACGGTGTTCCAGTAAAAACTTCTTTTATTTTGTAAAAACAGGAAGTAGGCCAATTTGGTCCACAGGATAGTTTGCCAACCCCTAGTCTCCCTAAACATAAGATAACTCAGGTAGAGTGGACATCGCCGTAAACAGTGAATGCATGGACAAGGAAAATGACTCTGATAGGGTGATAGAGTTATGGGTAACTGGCTATAATCATTATTATGCTTACTTTTGTGACACTTTTCCATTAAAATATAGGTTCTTGGAAACCATAACCAATGATTTGGGACTCTAACTCTATATATCCAGATATTCCTTTCTCTTTGCCAGCATAAATCCTGGAGGGCCCACCTTCCCATTCCCCAAAGCCCAAGTTTCCTATCCTGGGTGCCATGGCCCCCCTTGTTAATATTCACGACTTGGCTCCAGGAAGAAAGGTACATCTTACCAGCCCCTCCTCCCCAAACACAAACAAAAACAAAAGCAAAGAGTACTTACTTGAATAATAAATTGAGACCAAAGAGGGTAAACATGACAGCCATGTAGCCAACAATGCCAGTGGCATAGCTGATTTTATAGATCAACAGGAACCACTTATAAACCAACCTGGAGAAAGGAGAGAAAATTAGCATAGCTGACATGGAAACTTGCCTAGGGGCCTCTGGATTACCACAATCTCTTATTCTTATATCAATTGGGACTTTAGGTTATTTGCTTAGGACTTACTAAGCAACTTCAGCTACTATTACAGACCTAGTCACTCCATTAATTGCAGAAATACCCCTGCACACCAGGGAGGAGCTACTGCTTTCTATTTTCCTGGTCTCAGATCGAGGGAAGAAAAGAGAGCCTTAGAAGTTTTTAGCTTCAAACAAACAAAAAAGCATAGCCCTCTCAAATTCAGATTAGCTGGATAAGGAAGTGAAAACTAGTAACTATATCTATGTTCAGATGGGAACAGGTGGGGAAGGCCAGTTGTTCTTGTCAGGAAAGAGAATTCAAGGGAAGATGAAAAAGAGAATCAGCTATGGGCTCCCCCTCCCTTTTTAAAAAAAATACTTATTGGGGTGCCTGGGTGGCTCAGTGAGTTAAAGCCTCTGCCTTCGGCTCAGGTCATGGTCTCAGGGTCCTGGGATCGAGCCCCGCGTCGGGCTCTCTGCTCAGCAGGGACCCTGCTTCCTCATCTCTCTGCCTGCCTCTCTGCCTACTTGTGATCTCTGTCTGTCAAATAAATAAATAAAATCTTAAAAAAAAATAAAAATAAAAATAAAAAATACTTATTTATTTAAGTAATCATTATACCCAATGTGGGGCTTGAACTCACCACCCCGAGATCAAGAGTTGCATGCTCTTCTGACTGAGCCAACCAGGCCACCCAAGCTTTTCCTACTGGGAATGGTTAACCTGAATACTTCTTTGCTCCTATCTACAGGACAATTATGAAATGGTATCTAATGAATTTGCTTCTGAAATTATTTTCTTTCTGGAGAAGAAGGGATAAGAAAGGAGGCACTCAGAGAATACCTTTGAATGGATGTGTGTGATGGTGGTGGGGGTGAGGTGGGGTGGGGTCATATAATGTTCTTGAAGGAAGAGCAATGCTCTCTATACGTCAGTGAAAGTAGTGTGAAATCAAGAACCAATGCTCTATCTGGGGTGACAGCAAATGAGGAATTCACTTGAATAAACATCTCAAGCCTGTCTGGCTCCGAGACCAAGTTACTACCAAGCTTGATGGACCACAGAGAGGAAGCTTAGGTCCCTACCTAAGCAAGTGGTGAGGAGTTCTCCGGCAAGGGAAAGGCCCCAAACATTTTGCAATGCCTGCTCTCAGAAACACAAAACTCCATTACCCAGGGTTTGCACTCATCAGACAGGAGTGAGGCAGTGGAAAGGATGTAGAATTTTAGGCAGAATCTGGATTAAATGAGTTTTATTAGCTGGGTAATCCCAGGTAAATCAAATCACTACTCTAAAACAAGTTTACTTACTTGTAAAATGAGGAAACCATGATACCTTCCTCAATGGATTGTACAGAGTCCATTTTCTGGTATATATAATACATGCTCAATAAATGCTACATGAATAAGTGTGGATGTTTATGAAAGTGCTTTGAAACTATAAAGCACTACAAATGTTAGTTATTATCAAAAACCTCCCATGTCATAGACACAATTTCAGTCATTTTACCTATAAGCTAATATTGGTTGTTACTCTTTTTTTTCTTTTTAAAGATTTTATATATTTGTTTGACAGAGAGTGACACAGTGAGAGAGGGAACACAAGTAGGGGGAGTGGGAGAGGGAGAAGCAGACCTCCCATGGAGCAGGGAGCCCGATATGGGGCTAGATTGCAGGACCCCAGGATCATGACTCGAGCCCAAGGCAGATGCTTAACGACTGAGCCACCTAGGCGCCCGGGTTGTTAGTGACTCTTAAAGTATATTTTTACACTTTTTCTTCATAGTACCCTTTATGAGGGAGCAATTATTATCACATTTCTAGGGGTAAAAAGTTAAAGGCTCAGAAAAGTGAAGCCATACAGATCAGGTAATTAACTGGCAGGGCTAGAGTTTCCGATAATCCACAAGCATCTGGCTCCAGAGGCTCTATCTTCTATCATGGCCCTTAATGTAAACTACTTCTAAATCATGGAGGAACTTCTAAATCACCGACTTCACCTTGAAGATAAATTTTACCATGTATAAGGAAACTCAGAAGGCCGAAGTAAAACCTTACATTGAAGCAGAACATAAAATGCATGGGAAAAAGAGCAACTTGCAACTTGGAAGCCTTTGGTTCTGGTAGTTACAACTCTGAGGCTGGCTACTTCCTCTGCTAGGCTCTCCTGGACCTGTACACACGTCTCTCACAGCACTTACCAACTGCACTGAAACAGCTGCTTTCTTGTCCATCTCCTCCATTAAACCGAGCATTCCTTGAGGGCAGGGACCATGTCTTATCCAGCTCTGTATCCCCAGCGCTCAGCACAGGGCCTGACACATAGCAGGTGCTTGTTGAATGAATGAATGAATGAGAAAATCTCTTTCTTTCTGTCAAGTACAGATCTTAAATGACCTCACAAGCTGGTTGGGAGGATCAAACTAGAAATGCATTTGGATAAAATACAAAGAATAATACAGGCAGGGGCTGTTCTATTACCAAAGAAGTATTGTTTGTTGAAAAATTGCAAATTTGCTGAGATTCATTCATTCAACAAAAATTCAAAGAGTAGGCTACTATGTGCCAGGTCCTGTGGTAGGGCCTGGATATACAGTGACAAACAAAATACACATGGTTCCTGATCTCACAGTTATAGTTTAGTGGGGGAGATAGACAGTCAAAATTTTATGTTATATTCTATGATGGAAAACTATAGGGCCTATGAAAGACTCTAACAGAAAATCTTATTTAGAGATCAGAGAAGGGTTCACAAAAGAAAATAACATGTAAAATGAGACCACAATGATCCTCAGAATTTGCTTACTTATTTTGGTTGCTTTTAATATAAATAGACCTTGATATAAACTCTAAGGTAAGCTATAGAGAAATATTTTGGGGTTTTTAATCTGTGAAGGGGGGGGTAGTTCTCCCAATCAGCTTGTTTTGGTGGGGGCCCATGCTAAATAATCTGAGCAAACAGAAATTATAACTTTTTTCAGCCTAAACCCACTCCAAACCCATGCACTCCAACCCATTCGCTTCAGGAAACCTAGCTCTTCCCCACTACCTAAACTCTCACCTTGGGGTTGTCTGTACTAGTGGTTTCCGGGTGGCTCGGAAGGTGACAAAAGCTGTGACAGCAGAGAACAAGATCCAGATCACTAGGAACCTCCACCAGTGCAGCTTCACTGTGAAATAGAGGGGAACAACCCACATCTGAAAGAGGGTCACCATCTGAAACACAAACACAAGCACTTCAGCGCTAGCCAGCTCCCTCTGTGCTCCGTCCGCAAGTCCACAGGGTATGTCGTGTGTTCCATTTTTTAGCCTGATCCTCTCCCAGATTTCCAATGTTGGACAGAGAGGCACCTCCTAGTGATCTAACAGAAACCTAGGACCATGCCTGACACCTCCCTTTCATCCCTCACCTATCTGTTGTATATATTCTTTCCTTTCCATGGGAGCCCTTGCTATCCCTTGCCTGGCTCACTACAATAACCTCTGTTAAATCTCCCTACAGTCATCATCCCCCTCTCCAATCTATCCTTCCCAAGAGCACTGGGATGGCCTCTCTAACATACAGTCTTGAATGTGTCATTCCCCTGCTTACAACCTTCTAATAGTCCCCTGCATACAGGATAACACCCAACACCCTTCAACAGGCAGTCAAATGCCCCACAATGTGCCCAAATTATTATTTCAAGGTTGACCTTCTACTACTCCCCATGCCATTAGTTGGGTTGTTCCCCTCAGGCTAAAACGTCCTTTCCACCTGCCTTTCTGCCTGATAATATCACATCCAAGACACATGAAATCTTCAGTCTTCTTTCCAGGCAGAAAGAGTCATAACCTTCCAATGATCGAAAAGCACTTTCTTTTCTACCATCACTGCTTATCTAGAGCATGATTCAAATTCATTCTCTGAATGTAAGCTCCTTGAAAGCAGTGACTAGGCCATATTCATCTGTTTCCTATGTGCTAGGAAACGGTCTAGCACACAACAGATCTTCGATAAACTTAGATACCTGAGAAGAAAGCAAGACTAGAACCCAAAAGGGAGGCAAGTTTCTGCTGTAAAGAGGTACTTTCTTTTCTACCATCATTGCTTATCTAGAGCATGGTTCAAATTAATTCTCTGAATGTAAGCTCCTTGAGAGCAGTGACTAGGCCATATTCACAGATCTTCAATAAACTTAGATACTTGAGAAGAAAGCAGAACTAGAACCCAAAAGGGAGGCGCGTTTCTGATGTAAAGAGGTCTCAGAACTCAGACTTGTCAGCTGAAGAGTTCCAAATATATAAAATGATTCTAAGTCAGAAATTTGGACTGATCACCAGTCCTCTCCTCCCTGATGCCTCTTAACTCCCTCCACCAACCACCTTGCTTTCACTAGATGTCACTGTGCTCAGGTGAGTAGCAGGTGTTAAAAAAAAAATTAATACTTAATGGGAGGCTTTCTTCCTGATGTCATCAAAGGAAATGAAAGAACATTTAAAAAGGGCTGGGCATGGGGACGAGCTATAGAGAGGAAAATGGTAGCTAGTTTCCTAAAGTTCCATAGTGGAGAAAACTTGAGAAAGTATTTACTTGGGGATTTCTAGACCAGTGCTACCTAATCAAAATATAATGGGATTCACATATGTAATTTTAAGTTTTCTAGTAGCGACATTTAAAAAAGTAAAAAGAAACGCTGGTATTAATTATTTTTAAGGATTTTATTTATTTATTTGAAAGAGAGTGAGCAAATGGGGAGGAGCAGAGGGAGAGGGAGAAGCAGACTCCATGCTGAGCACAGAGCCCGATGTGGGGCTCAGGCTCATGACCCCGAGATCATGACCTGAGCCAAAATCAAGAGTCAGATGCTCAACTGACTGAGCCACCCAGATGTCCCCAGATGATATTAAATAATATATTTTATCCAATATATCTAAAATATTATCATTCCAACATTTACTTAATATTAAAATTTATGAACTATTTTACTTTTTTTTGTACTGAGGCTTTGAAATCTGATGTGTACCTTATATTTATGGCATACCCCAAGAGAGACCAGTCACATTTCAAGTGTTCAAGTGTTCACTGAACATATTTCATATGTTCAGCCATATGGTAATAGTGGTTCCCATATTGGATTAGTGCAGCTTAAAGCATCTTTTTAGCATTTAGTTCTCTCCTGTAGCTTCTAACAGACTGCTCTGTGGCAAGAAAAAGCCTTAGTGTTTTAGTGTTATTTTATTAAATAACAAATAATTTACTAAATAATAAATAACACTGAGAGGAGAATGGTGAACAGATCCCACTTTGCTTTAAAGCTTACAGATTTGTGTGCTCAATGGTGCTGGCTAATGGTTAGTGAACAATGTGTCTCAGTACCTGTTCTACTGCTCAGGTACCCCCCAGCTGACTCTCCGAATGAAATATCCTAAAATATCCCGATATGAAAAGTATGGGAGCACTGGGATGTACTAACAAATGGCTAACCAAATAACACTCCAGGTAACATTACTGGAGATAATGGGAGGAGACCAGGAAAGGACATCATAATAAACCACACATTATTTAAGCAAGAGGATAAGGGCTCAGTTGGTTAAGTGTCCAACTCTTGATTTCGGCTCAGGTCATGATCTTGGGGCTGTGTGATCAAGGCCCATGTTGGGCTCTGTGCTCAGCAGGGGAGTCTGCCTGGGATTCTCTCTCTCTCTCTCTCCCCCTCCCTCTATGTACTCTCTCGATAAATAAATGTTTTAAAAAATTTTAAATATTTTAAATTAGGGAATAAGAGACAACCAGAATCATGATATTCAGAGGCAGTAAATAAATGGTGGTAAGATGTGGAAAGAAGAGCTGCAGGGTCTTTAGCCTTCACATGGTTAGCTTACAAAACAGCAGGCCCAGAGACTATAGAAGAACTAAATTACAGAGTCTGATTATATTTGTCTTCTCTGAGGGGGGAAAAAAAAAGGAATTCCTGGTCTCCTTCTAGCTTTTCCAAAAACTTGGCTGTTGCCAAAAAACAAACAAACAAACAAACAAACAAAAAATAAAACAATAACAACAACAAAAACCCAGCCTATCCCCTACGAGCCTTTTCCCCCACTCCAATCATCAATAGCATGTTCTAAGAAGGAATCTAGTAAAGATAATTTATCTCTGCATGAGCTGTAGCTCTGCTTACTTTGGGTGCAGCGAGAGGCAAAAGACCTGAATTCTATTCTGGGTTGAATAAAGGCATAATCAGGAGTAGGTATCAGTGTAAAAGGAATGAAAAAATCTTCCCTTGCTTTGTAACTCTGAGGCCTAAAACTTTAAGGCTATAAAGCTACTCACTCACATCATGAAAGAAAGAGAAAGACAAAAAAGGAAAGAAAAGGAAAAAGGAAGGAAGGGAAAGAGGGAGGAATTTAGGGACAGGGTTACATTCTTCCAAACCAGATAGCCAATTAGAAGCCCAAAAGACCTAGATTCTAGTTCTGTGTGCTTCCAACTTACTGGGTCACTCTAAAGAGGTCCCTCCTCCTTGAGGGAAAGGTTTGACTTGATTTTTAAGCTCCTTCAAGTTCTAACATGCTAAAGTTCTATTAAGCAGCCTTGTAACTAGGAGAGTGAAGGCAGTGCTCATTCACTTGTACAATGAATATTTATTTTGCATTTAATGGAAAGAATGCAGAAACAAACATGACCCCTAGTCCCTGTCCTTAAGGAGCTAACAGTCCAGGGGTGCCTGGGTGGCTCAGTCGTTAAGCATCTGCCTTCAATTCAGGTCATGATCTCAGGGTCCTGGGATCAGAGCAGGAAGCCTGCTTCTCCCTCTCCCACTTCCCCTGCTTGTATTCCCCCTCTCACTCTCTCTCTGTCAAATAAATAAATAAAATCTTAAAAAAAAAAAAAAAAAAAGGAGCTAACAGTTCAGCAGCAGGAGAAAAACAGAAATCAAACCCAAACCTTTAATTTAATGATTCCATTAATCTTTAGATTTAAAAAAATCTAAAAAAATGTTTTTTTGTTTTTGTTTGTTTGTTTAGGTAGGCTCCAGGCCCAGCACAGAGCCCAGTATGAGGCTTGACTTCATGATGCTGAGATCAAGACCTGAGATGCGATCAAGAGTGGATGCTTAACCAACTGACCCACCCAGGCACCCCTAAAGATTTTATTTTTAAGTAATTTCTACACCCAATGTAGGGCTCAAACCCACAAACCAATGGAGCCAGCCAGGCACCCCTCTTTAGATGTTTTTTTAGAAGTTTAAATAGAAATCATTAAAGAATGAATAAACCAAGTAGAATGATACAGTAAAATGACTGGACATTTTAGAATTAATGAGATCTAGGTATGAATTCCAATATAACTATTTACTGTATTAGCTTAGGGAAGTCATTTAACCATGATAAGCCTATATTATCCCAACTGTAAAAGAGGATTAACAGTATTTACTCTCAAGAGATTGTATAGATTAAGTGAATTAATGCATGGAAAGCTCTCAGAACAATGCCTAACAATGTAAGCATTTAATATAATGTAATAAATATAATGCAAATAGTCAATATAATAGCTCTTTTATATAAAAAAAAGCAGAGTGCATAATTCACAGTAAGCATTCAGTAAATGAGAGCTCTTATTAGGTCCTCACATGATCAAAACTGCATAAAGCCAAATGTAATAAGGGAGCAAAGACTGCAAAAAGGCAAACAAAATAATCAACATATTGAAAGTGGCGGGGTTATAATGAGATAGAGATAAAGAAAAATACAAAAGATCAATGAAACCAAAAGTTGATTGCTTAAAAGATTAAAAAAACAATAAACCTTTAGCCAGACACAAGAGAAAAAGAAGACACAAAATTAGAAACAAAAAAAGAAGTTAACAACCAATACCACAGAAATACAAAGAACTATAAGAAACTACTACAAAAAATTATATAACAAAAAATTGGGCAACCTAGAAGAATTAGATAAATTCCTATAAACATATAATCTTTCAAAACTGAATCTGGCAGAAACAGAAAATCTGAGCAGATTACTAGTAACGAAATTGAATCAGTAATCAAAAACCTCCCAACAAACAAAAGTCCAGGACCAGATGGCTTCACAGGGGAGTCCTACCATTTAAAGAAGAGTTAATACCTATTCTCCTCAAACTATTTGAAAAAGAAGAAAAGAAAGAAAAGGAGAAAAGAAAAAAGAAAAGAAAAGGAAGGAAAGCTTCCAAATACATTCTATGAGGCCAGCCTTACTGTGATACAAAACCACACAAAGACACTACAAGAAAACAAACAAAAACCCAAACAAACAAACAAAATACCTAAAGGCCAGTATCCCGCATACACATAAACGCAAAAACCCTCAACAAAATATGAGCAAACCACATTCAACAAACATTAAAAGGATAATGCATCATGAGCTGGTGAGACTTATTCTAGGGATTCAAGGATGGTTCAATATTCAGAAATCATATTCCACATTAACAAAATGAAGGATAAAAATCATACAGTTATCACAATAGATGCAGAAACAGCATTTGACAAAATAATATCCATTCATGATACAAACTCAACAAAGTAGAGGTAGAGAAAATATATCTCAACATAATAAAGGCTGCACGAGAAAAACCCACAGTCAACATCATACTCGACAGAGAAAAACCAAAAGTTTTTCCTCTACGATCAGGAACAAGACAAGAATGTTCACTCTTGCCACTTTTATTCAACACAATATTGGAAGTCCTAGCCACAGCAATCAGGCAAGAAAAAGAAACAGAAGGCATCCAAATTGGTAAGGAAGAAGTTAAACTTCTACTGTTTGCAGATGACATATCAGTATACATAGAAAACCCTAAAGATTTCACCAGAAAGTTTTCAAATTTCAGATATAAGATATCACCATATATTAGAAATAATATATGCATTCAGTAAAGTTTCAGGATATAAAACTAATTTATAGGACTCTCTTGCACTTCTTATACACTAAAAATGAAGTAGCAGAAAGAGAAAATAAGAAAAAATTTCATTTGCAACAGTACCAAAAAGAGTAAGATACCCAGGAATAAACTTAACTGAGGAGGTGAAAGACCAATACTCTGTAAACTGTAAGAGACTGATGAAAGAAACTATAGATGACACAAATGGAAAGATATTTCATGCTCATGGATTGGAAGGATTAATAT
Source organism: Mellivora capensis (assembly GCA_004024625.1). Taxonomy (NCBI): domain Eukaryota; kingdom Metazoa; phylum Chordata; class Mammalia; order Carnivora; family Mustelidae; genus Mellivora; species Mellivora capensis. The sequence continues at coordinate 67,239 of PISX010003183.1, read as the reverse complement.
TATTAAAATGTCCATACCACCCAAAGCAATCTATAGATTCAATGTAATCCCTACCAAAACACCAACAGCATTTCTCGCAAAACTACTAAAATTTGTACGGAACTGCCAAGACCCCAAAGAGCCAAGGCAATCTTGAGAAAGAAAATCAAAGCTAGAGGCTTCATAATGCCAGGTTTCAAGATATACTACAAAGCTATACTAATAAAAACAGTATGGTACTGGCATAAAAACAGCTCATAAATTATTCCAATTTTGGTATACATGCTGCCAAATAAGCACAGTAGACACATAAATCAACAGAACACAAAAAAGTTCAGAAATAAACCCATGTTTATATGGGCAATTAATCTAAAACAAAGGAGGCAAGAATATACAAAGACAGTCTCTTCAATAATTGGCACTGGGAACACTGGATAGCTACATGCACAAGAATGAAACTGGACCACTTAAACTATACACAAAAATTAACATAAAATGGGACGCCTGGGTGGCTCAGTGGGTTAAAGCCTCTGCCTTCGGCTCAGGTCATGATCCCAGGGTCCTGGGATCGAGCTCCGCATTCTGCTCAGCGAGGAGCCTGCTTCCTCCTCCCTCTCTGCCTACTTGAGATCTCTGTCTGTCAAATAAATAAATAAAATCTTAAAAAAAAAAAATGAACGCAAAATGGATTAAAGACCTACATAAAACTCCTAAAAGAAAACATAGTAATTTTTGTGACATTGGCTTTAGCAGCACTTTTCTAGATAGGTCTCTTCAGCCAAGAGAAACAAAAGCAAAATTAAACTCTTTGGACTACACCTAAATAAAAAGATTCTGTAGAGCTGACCTGGTGGCTCAGTCAGTTAAGTCTCCAACTGTTGGTTTCAGCTCAGGTCATGATCTCAGGGTCCTAGGATCAAGGCCCATGTCAGGCTCCGCACTCAGCACAGAGTCTCTGCTGGAGACTCTCTCTCTGTCCCCCTCCCTCTGCTCCTGCCCCTGGTTGCTCTAAAATAAATAAATGAAATCTTAAAAAAAAAAAAAAAAAAAAAAAGCTTCCGTAGAGCAAATAAAACCATCAACAAAATAAAAAAGCAACCTATTAAATGGAGAGACAGTATTTGATATATCCAATAAGGAGTTAATATTCAAAATACATAAAGCACTTCTACAACTCAAACAGCAAAAAACAAATAATCTGATTAAAAATGGGCAGAAGATTGGGGCGCCTGGGTGGCTCAGTGGGTTAAGCCTCTGCCTTCGGCTCAGGTCATGATCTCAAGGTCCTGGGATGGAGCCCTGCATCGGGCTCTCTGCTCAGCGGGGAGCCTGCTTCCTCCTCTCTCTGCCTGCGTCTCTGCCTACTTGTGATCTCTGTCTGTCAAATAAATAAATAAAATCTTAAAAAAAAAATAATAAAATAAAATAAAATAAAAATGGGCAGAAGACATGAACTTCTTCTAAAGAAGACATACATGAAAAGATGTTCAACATCACTAATTATAAATGCAAGTTAAAACCACAATGACATATCATCACATGCCTGTCCGAATGGTTAAATCAAAGACACGAGAAATGAGAAGTGTTAGCAAGGATATAAAGAAAAAGGAACCCTGTGCACTGTTGGTGGAATGTAAACTGGTGCAGCTACTATGGAAAACAGTATGGAGGTTCCTCAAAAAATTAAAAATAGAACTACCAGTAATTCCACTATTAGGTATTTACCCAAAGAGAAGTGAAACACTAATTTGAAAAGAAAAATGCACCCTTATGTTTACTGCAGCATTATTTACAGTTGTCAAGATATGGAAGGAACACAAGTATCCATTCCCAGATGAATGGATAAAGAAGATGTGGTTTATACATACAATGGAATATTATTCAGCCATAAAAATGGGAAACCTTGCCATTTGTGACAATATGGATAGACCTAGAGGGTATTATGCTAGGTGAATTCAGACAGAAAAGACAAATACCATATGATTTTACTTATATGTGGAATAAAAATAAGAAAACATACGAACAAACAAAAAGCAGAAACAGACCCATAAACAGAACCAACTGAAGGCTGTCGGGGGAAAGGAGACAGGGGGAAAGGCAAATGGATGAAAGTGAGTAGGAGATACAGAACACCAGTTATGGAAAGAGTAAGTCATGGGGATAAAATGTACACCATAAGATGAACCATGAGAGACTATGGACTCTGAAAAACAACCTGAGGGTTTTGAAGGGGCGGGGGTGGGAGGTTGGGGGAGCCAGGTGGTGGGTATTATGGAGGGCACGCACTGCATGGAGCACTGGGTGTGGTGCAAAAACTATGAATTCTGTTATACTGAAAAGAAATTTTAAAAAAAATGTACACCATATATAGTGATGGGGAATGTAGTAAATGGTATTGTAATATTGTATGGTCACACACTTGTGGTAAGCATGGCATAACATAGATCTGTTGAGTCAATATGTTGTACACCTAAAACTGATGTAAAATCATGCGCTAACTATACTTCAATTAAAAAAAAAAAAAGTCACCAAAACTTCCAGGGGGAAATATGTGGTGGGGTTATTGCAATTTCTTTATAAAGTTTAGTTTGTCCTTTTCAGAAAAAATAAATGATCTAAAACACAAACCAAGGATTTGAGGTCACCTTCAGGTACCTGACACACTCCATTAGGTAGGCGTAAAAGCCAGATTCTGTTCAGGGCCTAGAAAGCAGTGCCTGACCAGGGGCCAAGCAGAGGGGCAAGTGAATGGAATAGCTTCCCATGTGAAAACTGGTAAGTTACAACTTGCCCTAATTTCTTTATTTGTACTGCAGTATTTATTATCATTCTGCTTAATAAGTAAATTGAAGCTTCTTCATTAAGGAAGGCATTTTTAGTGGCAAGCTTGGCAATTTGTAAATTGCTGAAAGTTACCTAAGATTTTCAGAACAATGTCAGGGACGCTGGTGCCATCTACTGGCAACACGTTACGCAGCCACATAAAGTTCAATAATTTGCTCAAGTGTTTGTGCCTGATGCTGTCACAAAGTAATGAGAAGCTTTGGCCCTAACTTCACTCCCAGGATTTGGGATGGTGAGACAAATACATAAACTGAGCAGCCGTCAAGTACAAGTGGTGAAGCATTAAGTACTGACATGAGAGTTCAGAGGAAAGACAGCAGTGTGAGCAGGAGCCATTAAGGAAGACTGCCTAGAAGCGGCAGAACTCTGACTGGTTCTGAGGGGGCTTGGATTTGGCTAGCTGATGGGGGAAACTGCAAGCCATTCGCCTTTCTTTTCCTGAGTCTACAAATACAAAGCGTGAAACTTGTTCATTGATTCATTCTGCAAACATTTACGTAGGGACTATCCCAGCTTCTCTGATCCAGAAAGTTAAGAATAGATGCATGCTACCTTATCTCTCCACAAGACTATACAGCTGAAGTGATAATGTTAGGCACTAACAGTAAGAGTTAGACTGTATTTAAATAGACTGTCTTTTAGATTTTTTTCACCTTAGAAACTGTAATTCATGAAAAACCAGAAAAGAAGTCCCATATCACACCCTCCCCAGGGCACTAGTTCCCCTGCTGGTCTGCTCATGCTTGGCACTTTTGTCTTTCAGGGTTCTCACCACTGCTGTATTGCCCTATGTTGCAGGGGCAGTGATCACCCACCATGCTTAGCTGAAAAGGAATATAAAGGATGAACTGAAAACTACATGTCCAGCTAGTAGAGCAAAGTAAGAGACTCGCAGCTAACAGAACAATCGGTTTGGGAAAAAATACCAATAAATGGACAGAGGTCAACTGAAGGAAGGTGTTTAGGATATGCTTCACAGTTCTGGTCAATATTTTTGTAAATAATTTGGTTGAAAATACAAAGGATCTGCTTACCAAACTGTGAACAGCAAAAAGTTTAGGAGCTGGAGAGAACAAGGCAGCAAACACAGAGCACAGAAGCAGCAAGATAAAAAATGAATAAAGTCAGTTTCTAGAGTTCTTCCAACTCTAACACCGTATGAGTTACTAAGCTGAAATGAAGAACCAAAACTATATGAGGAAACCCAACCAACTACCCAAGTATAGAATGGAAAATGAGTGGCTTAATAGCAGTTTATGTAAAACAGATCTAGGGGTCTCAGTTGACCACAATTTGCCAGGGAATATATGCCAGCAGGGCCACTGACAAAAAAGCTAAGGCAACCTATGCTGCTTAACTAGGAATATGCCCAGAATGGAGGAGGCAGCAGTTCTACTGTTCTCTGCTCTGTCAAAGCATTCTTAGGGCTCTACAATTAAGTCTTGGGACCACACTGTACAAAGAACATTGACAAAGAAACATGGCCATAAGGGAGCAGCCAGGATTACAAAGGGTCTAGAAACCAAGATACATAATGAACAGCTAAAGGCCCTAGGACAACAGACCTGGAGAACTACAGGGAGGCATAGATGCTACCTTCAGTTATCTGAAGACTGTCCAGAGGCCCAGTAAGGAGATATATGCAGTGTAGTTCTTGTGACCAAGTATGACCCCACATATTGCTAGAATACTCTATAGGGCAGAAACTTGGGTTTTCAACTACCCCCTATCATACCCCTAGCAAATAGTCGACCTTATCACATGAGGCAGACCATTCCACTGCTAACAGATGTGCTAGATAATTCTTCCCTGATGCTGACCTGAAAAATCTGCCTTTGTGTACCCTCTGTCTCTAGGTCCAACTATGGTCTTTCAGAGAGGCACACAGTACATTTACTTCCTGTTTCTTATGACTACTCTTCTAATACCTAGAATTTTGTCTTTTCCCCCAAGTCATCTTCTCTCCAGGCAAGTGTCAGCCAAGTAATAATTTAACAAACACTTACTGAGCCCTTATTGGACATCATGCTAAGAACTGCAGAATCCAGAGATAAAAAACTAAACCTCCTCAAGAACTTAAGACTACCAAGGAGGAGAAAAAAAAAAACAATTATAATGGAGTATGATAAGTGCTATAAAGGAGTAAGCCCTGGTAGCCAAGAAAGTGGAGGACAGGCTTTCAGTCCACAAGGCTTCCTGAAGAAAGCAACCTTTGACCTCTGTCCTGATGGCCTAGTAGATGTAAGCAAAAGCATCATGATGAGTGAGTGTTCAGGATAAGGGAACATGGTATTTCTGATGAAGTACAAATAAGGATGGAGGCGTGAGAAATGAGCCTGGAGAGCAAGCAAGGCTCAGAGAAGGCTGATGTATGCATTACACACACAGAAGTTTTGATTATAGTCTAGGAGAAAAGTTTTTCTTTTGCATAGAAAGTGGGTTACCATTCTTTACCATCGTAGACAGTATTCTCTAGTCATATTTCAGTAACCCTTAATGTGTTGGTCTAAGAAAAATCTATAGTAAAGATTTCTAGATAGGAGATTTGCCACTCATCCATTCCACAAGGGAACAGTAGTTCAGGAGATAGGAGCTGGAAAAGATACAGTTTTTGGTAACAGAGATGATGAAAGCTTCCCCTTGGAGATCTTTAAAAATAGGACAGATACTTTCCCAGGCATAAACTTACTCCTTCCCCTAAAATCCCTGCGGGAGCTAAGAAACAAGTAATATTAGACTCTGAACAGATGATGAAAACTGTGTGACAGAGAAGCTAAAAAGCAAGCTGGGCCTAGGCTAGGTTTCCAATCCAGATCTTCTGTCTCCTAAGTCCTGCCTCCCTGGCACCATTCACTTCTGAGTTTGTGATAAAACCCTGGAGAAGCTGAGGAAGCGATATAATGTAGATATTAAAGGGGTGGAGAAGGATGGACCTGTTCAAAAGTCACTGAAGAAGGAAATATCAGGGGAGTTAAAAACAGAAATGACCATGGCAGAAACTGACAATTTCCTGGAGCTTTTAAGAAACCTCAAAAAATGGCTGAGTTCTCATATGAGAAGAGCACTTAACCAAGAATCAGATTTTGGATTTATGTCCAGCTCCCCAATTTAATGGTCATGTACTCTCAACAAGTCTCTGCAGTGTTTTGCACTTTGGTTTACTACTCTGAACAATGGAGTTATATCCCTATCCTGGCCACCATATAAAGCCACTGTGAGGTTCCAATGAGATATCAGACGAGAAAAGTATTTTTTAAAAATATCAACAAATTGCAACTATAAGTAGCTTAAGGTAGTATTACTACTGTTGTTATTACTGAAAAGAACAGTAAGCTGAATTTTATTTTATATTTTTAAAGATTTCATTTATTTATTTGACAGAGAATGATCACAAGTAGGCAGAGAGGTAGGCAGAGAGAGAGAGAGGGAAGCAGGCTCCCTGCTGAGCAGAGAGCCCGATGCGGCGCTCGATCCCAGGACCTTGAGATCATGACCTGAGCCGAAGGCAGGGGCTTTAACCCACTGAGCCACCCAGGTACCCCCTGAATTTTAAATAGAGAAAAAAGCAGGACCTTTTGCTCCTAAATAGCAGTTAATTTAGATGAAGTTCTTTTAACGTGAAGGATGGACTTGAACTCCTCTAAGTTACAAAAAGATGTTTGATACTTTTCACAGTGAAACCAGTGGACTGGTATACTCGCTCATAATCAGCCTAATGGCTGGCAGCACCCATGCTGCTCTCTGCCAGTGCTTCTCATAAGGGGTGGATTTCCTCCCCAGGGGACATTTGATGAAGCCTGGACACATTTTTGGCTATCATGATCAGGAAAAGGGATGCTAGTGGCATCTAGCAGGTAGAGGCCAGGCATGCTGCTAAATATCCTCCAATGCACATGACAGTCCCCATGAAAATAAAGAATCATCTGGCCCAAAATGTGAATAGTCTCCCTATTGAGAGACTGGTCTAGGAGAACAGAATTAGTGTTTTTCCACTCAGGGTTTATGTGTGCCCACTGAAAGGCTGGGTTGCCAACAAGCATGAGGGAAAAACAGAAAATTTCATTCAGTTTGAGAGAAACAGAACCTTATCAATTAATTCCATCATTTCTCAGCATGCCCATAAGAAGCATTTTTTTTTAAAGCTCTGATAGCTAATCTCAAACAGTTCATGTTTCTACTACCTGACAATCATCCCAGTGTCTCTCCTTTACACAACATTCTCTGAGGAGCCATTTTGCTTTGATTCTTTTTTATTCCCATTCTTCACTCTGTAGACATTTAATGTGTTTAATATATTTTTGTATTTTTTGTGCATGTATTTTGATTTATTAGTTGGCACTGTATCTTTCTGTTTCTTACTTTTTAGATCCAAAAGTTGTTACAGGTAAATCTAATGTGTTGCCTTTTAACTGCAATGCAGAGTCCTGATATGCAGCCACCACATTTTACCTATTTATTCAGATACAAATACCCAGACTGCCTCCAACTCTTCAATTAACGACCATAATTAACATTTAAATAAATACCTTCTCACATGTCCCTTTAGGATATGTCACAAGATATGTATATATTCCATCTGACTGAATACTCCCAGGCTGATCTCCATAATACCTGCCCCATCTTCATACCTACAAAGAACAGACAGAAGTTCCTAAAGCCTCTGATCTCTGCCAGCAGTTAGACATATCTAACTTGTTAGTCTAGAATATCAATTATCATCAGTTTTAATTATTACTCATCTCCTATTCTGCTATCAGTTAACTTTGCCTATCCTACCCTTTACAGAACAAGTCCTCTTAGTCCCCTTATTTATTTATTTATTTATTTAAAGAGGGACACAGCAGGGTGAGAAGGCAGATAGAGAGAGGGAGAAAGAATCCCAAGTAGACTCCACGCCCAGCATGGAGTCTGACATGGGGGCTCAACCCGACAACCCCAAAACCATGAACCAAGACAAACTTGCGTCAGATACTTAATCGACTGAGTCACCCAGGCACCACCCTTAATCTTAAATAATCAAATTTATCAAAATTTTATCTTATTTATCCACATAATTTTTATTAACTTCATAGTTTTGCCTTTCATAATTAGATCTTCAATCTATCCTTAGCCCCCTTTGTATGGCATGTGATACAGGAATCTAGTTTTAATATTTCTCCATTTGGTGAGCCAGTCTTCTTAATACAATCTACTTAACAATGAATATTTCCTTCACTGATTGGTGGTTACACTTTTATTATTATTATTTTTTTTTTTTTAGATTTATTTATTTGAGAGAGAGAGAGGGAAAATGAGTAGGAGGGGCAAAAGGGGAGAGAATCTCAAGTAGACTCTGGGCAGAGTACGGAGCCTGACACAGGGCTCAGTATCACAACCCCGAGATCAAGATCTGAAATCACGACCTGAGCTGAAGCCAAGAGTTAAGATACTTACCTGACTGAGCCATCCAGGCTCCTCTACACTCTTACTGTATATTAAGGTCCCATTATACAGGGATCTGTTTCTGAGATCTTTACTCTGTTCTACTGGTCTATTTGTCTATTCTTATGGTATATCTTACTATTTGAAAAGGCAAGTCTGTGTCTTGGGAACTGCTTTCCTTCTCGCTTTTAAACTTCAAGTAGAGGGGGGAAATGAGTTAATCAGAATCTCTAATGAATATTCCCATCATTAGTCAATGCATGGACCACCTTTAAATTTTAAAAATTACTTTTAATTGTGGTAAAAACTCATAAAATTTACATCTTAACCATTTTTAAATGTATGGTTCAGCAGTGCTAAGTAATATTCCCACTGCTTTGTAACAGATATCCAGAACTTTTTCATCTTACAAAACTGAGACACTTCTATGCCCTTTAAATAACAACTCCCCACCTCCCCCCTCTGCCCCAACTCCTGATAACCACCATCCTACTTTCTGTTTCTGTGAATCAGACTACTCTATCTAGGTACCTCATCTAAGTAGAAGGCAAAAGGAGCATTTGTCATTTTTCTGACTGGCTTATTTCACTACACATAATGTCCTGAAGGATCACCATGTTGAAGCATATAACAAAATTTCCTTCCTTTTTAAGTTAAATTATTTTTAATAATATGATAACTACTAAACCCATCACTCAACATAAAAACATCTAAAACTACTTATATCTAGCTATGTGCTCTTCTCTAGCCTATCCTCCATCTTCCATTCAACATCACCCTTATCCTGCATCTTGATTTTATCATTCCCTTGCTTCTTAAAATACAGTTATATTACGCATTTACATATTTTTTAAAGATACTCTTTAGTTTTCATTGTTTTTAGCTTTCTATGAAAGGTACAGTTATAAGCAGCCTTCTGAATCTTTTTTCACTCAATATTAAATTGCTAAGAGTATCCTTACCATTACTTTTAACTACAGTTAATTATTTTTTGTGTTGTTTTATATATTTCATGTTGTATGCATGTTTTATAAGTTACATAATATTCCATTGGGTGAATATAAGAAAGCTTAACTTATCCAGTCGCCTATACTTGGGTATTGAGTCATTTTTAAGTTTTTGCTATTACAAATAATGCTGTTACGAAAATTCTGGAAATCTCCCTAGTGTGCATATGCAAAACTCCAAGATCAAAATGAAGAGGCAACCTACTGAATGGGAGAAGATATTTTCAAATGATATAGCTGATAAGGGGTTAATATCCGAGATATATAAAGAATCTATACAGCCCTACACCTAAAAATAATAATGAAAGAATCTGATCAAAAATGGGTAGAGGAGGGGCACTGTGTGGCTCAGCAGAGTGAGCATCCCACTCTTGGTTTCAGCTTGGGTCATGATCTCAAGGGTCCTGGGCCTGAGCCCCACTTCGGGCTCCCTGTGCTGTGGGAAGTCTGCTTCCGCCCTCTCTATCTCCTTCCCTCTGCCCCTCACCCCACTCTTGCATACGTGCACAGGCTCTGTCTCTCTAAAATAAATAAATAAATCTTCAAAAAAAGAACAGATTTAAAAAATGGGCAGAGAACCTGAATAGACATTTTTCCAAATAAGACAAATGGCCAAGAAGTACATGAAAAGATGCTCAACATCACTAATCATCAGGGAAATGCAAATCAAAACTATAGTAAGATATGACTTCACACAGAATGGCTAGTATCAAAAAGATAACAAGCCCTGGTGAGGATCTGAAGAAAAGGGAAGCCTGGTATACTATAAATTGGTATAGCCACAGTGGAAAACATTGTGGAAGTTTCTCAAAAAATTTAAAATAGAAATATCGTATCTAGTAACTCTTACTGGTTACTTCCTGCCCTGCGCCCCCTGACCCTGACAAAAGAAACCATTAATTTTGAAAGATACATGCAATCTCTATGGGTTTTTTTGCAGCAATATTTACAATAGTTAAAATACAGAAGCAACCTAAGTGTCCAGTGATAGATGAATGGATAAAGAAGATGTGGTATATGTGTGTGTAATACTATACAGCCATAAATAACAATGAGATCTTGCCATTTGTGACAACATGGATGGACCTAGACAGAGCCTATCATGCTAAGTGAAATAAGTCAGACAGAGAAGACAAATACCATGTAACTTCACTTACATGTGGAATCTTAAAAAAACAAAACAAAACAAAATACCAACACAAATGAACAGAGAGAAACAGACTCATAAGTACAAGGAGTAAACAGTTAGCTGCCAGGGGGGAAAAGAATTGGAGGATGACAAAATAGTGGTAGGGGATTAAGAGGTACAAACATTCAGTTATAAAGTAACTAAGTCAGGAGATTGAAAAGTACAGCACAGGGAATACAGTTAATAAGACTATAATAATGTACTGTGACAGACAGTACATATACAAATACAATAATACACTTATCGTTATACACTGTATAACATATGGAATTGTTAAATCACTATGTTGAATACCTGAAAATAATACAACATTCTGTATCAACCATACTTTAATAAAAATTTCAAGGAAACTAAAATAGCAAATACAAAATCTAGTCAACAATATGAACAACTGATAGAAGAAACCAAATGACTACTAAGCATGAAAACATGCTCAACCTCACTAATTCAAAAAGTAGTCAATAGCTTAGATATTTTCACTCTATTAGACTGACAAAGGAAAGAGTAAGAGAAGAAGGGAACACAGAGGAAATACAAAAACCACCATAAAACAAGTAACAAAATGGAAATAAGCATATACTTATCAACAATTACTTTGTTTTTTTATAAGACATTTTAAAGAATTTTTTATTTAAGTAATGTCTACATACAAGGGGCTCAAACTCACAACCCTGAGATCAAGAGTCGCACAGTCCTTTGAGCTAGCCAGAAACCCCTATCAATAATTACTTTGAATGTAAATGGACTGAACACTCCAATCAAAAGACACAGGATGACAAAACGGATAAAAAAAAACAAGACCAGGGACGCTGGGTGGCTCAGTTGGTTACGCGGCTGCCTTCGGCTCAGGTCATGATCCCAGCATCCTGGGATCGAGTCCCACATCGGGCTCCTTGCTCAGCAGGGAGCCTGCTTCTCCCTCTGCCTCTGCCTGCCACTCTGTCTGCCTGTGCTCGCTCACTCTCACTCTCTCTCTCTGACAAATAAATAAATAAAATCTTAAAAAAAAAAAAAGACCCATCTATATGCTGCTATAAGAGATACATTTCAGACTTAAAGACACATACAGAATGAAAGTGAGGGGATGGAAAAGCATTTTTCATGCAAATGGAAATGAAAAGAAAGCCAGGGTAGCAATACTTTTATTGGACAAAGTAGACTTTAAAACAAAGACTGGGGGCGCCTGGGTGGCTCAGTGGGTTAAAGCCTCTGCCTTCGGCTCAGGTCATGATCCCAGGGTCCTGGGATCGAGCCCCGCATCGGGCTCTCTGCTCCGAGGAGAGCCTGTTTCCTCCTCTCTCTCTGCCTGCCTCTCTGCCCACTTGTGATCTCTGTCAAATAAATAAATAAAATCTTTAAAAAAACCCCAAAAAACAAAGACTGTAACAAGAGATAATTAAGGACACTAATAATCATAAAGGAGACAATCCATCAAGAAAACAAAACAATTGTAAATATATATGTACCTGACTAGGAACACCCAAATACATAAAAAGCAGCTAATAACACACCTAAAGGTAGTAATTGACAGTAATATAATAATTGTAAGGGAGTTTAACACCCCACTTACTTCAATGGATAGATCATCCAAGTAGAATATCAACAAGGAAACAGTAGCTTTGAATGAGAGATTGGGCCAGATGGATCAAACAAATAAATTCAGAACATGCCGTCCTAAAATAACAGAATACACATTCTTTTCAAGTGGACATGGAACATTCTCCAGAACAGATCACATATTAGGCCACAAAACACATCTCAACAAATTTAAAGAAAACTCACAATGGATTAAGGATCTAAATGTGAGACCTAAAATCATAAAAATCCAAAAAGAAAGTATAAGCAATAATTTCTCTTACATCAGCCACAGAAACATTTTCTAGATCTAGATCTGTCTCCTGAGGCAAGAGAAACAAAAGCAAAAATAAACTACTGGGACTTTATTAAAATAAAAAGCCTCTGCACAATGAAAGAAACAACCAACAAAACTAAAAGACAATCTACTGAATGGGAGAAGATGATGAACTATGACTTCACACCTGTCAGAATGTCTAAAATCAAAAGCACGAGAAACAACGAGTACTGGTGAGGATATAGAGAAAAAGGAACCCTTGTGCACTATTGGTGGGAAGGCAAACTGGGGTAACTACTGTGGAAAACAATACAGAAGTTCCTCAAAAAATTAAAAATAGAAATACTATATGATCCAGTAATTCCACTCCTGGGTGTTTACCCAAAGAAAACAAAAACACTAAATGGAAAGATATATGCACCCCTATGTTTCCTGCAGTATTATTTACAACACCCAAATTATGGAAGCAGCCCATGCCAATCAATACATGAATAAAGATGATGTGGTATACACACACACACACACACATATACATACACACAAAGGAATATTACTCAACCATAAAAAATGGGATTCTGTCATTTGTAACAACATGGATGGATCTAGAGAGTATAATGCGAAATGAAATAAGTCAGTCTGAGAAAGACAAATACTGTATGATTTCCTTCATGTATAATTTAAAAAACAAAACAAATGAACAAAGAAAAAAAGAGACAAACGAAAAACAGACTTTTTAGAGAACAAACTGATGGTTACCAGAGGGGAGGTGGGTGGGGGGGATGGGTGAAATAGGTGAAGGGAATTGATAGTACACTTATTGCAATGAACCTGAGTAATGTAGAGAATTGCAGAATCATTATATTTTACATCTGAAACTAACATAACACTGTAACATTACACTGAAACTAAAATTAAAAAATTAAAAAAAGAAAAGTCTGGTACTGACATAAGTATAGTCATATAGTTTAATGGAAAAGAACTGAGAGTACAAAAATTAATGTATACATCTATGTTCAACTGTTTTTTTGTAAGAATGACTAATCATTCAATGGAAAAAGAAGTTTCTTCAAAAATGGTGCTAAGACATGCAGAATCCACATGCAAAAAAATGACCCTTACCTCACACCATTTACAAAGAGTAACACAAAATAGACCAAAGACCTATAAGTAAGAGTTAAAAATATAAAACCCTTCCAAGAACACATACAGATAAAACTTAATAGTCTTGGATTTGGCAACAGATTCTTAGATATAATACTAAAAGCATGAGCAACAAAAGAAAAAATAGGTTTAAGAGTACAAACTTCGAACAAGTAGTAAATAAACCATAGAGATCTAATGCAAAGTATAATGCATATAGACACCAATACTGCAGTCTAATCATCAGACTTGCTAAGAGACAAGACCTTAATATTTCAACCACTAAAAAGGATAATTATGTGATGTGACAAAGGAGCTTAATGCTGTTATAATGGCAATCATACTGCAAAAAATAAATGTGTCAGTTAAGATGTTGTACACCTTAAATATGCCCAGTGTCAGGGGCGCCTGGGTGGCTCAGCCATTAAATGCATCTGCCTTCAGCTCAGGTCATGATCCAGCGGTCCTGGGATCGGAGTCCTGCATCAAACTCCCTGCAGGGAGCCTGCTTTTCCCTCTCCCTCTGTCACTCCCCCCGCTTGTGCTTGCTCTCTTTCATGAGTAAATAAAATCTCTAAAAAAAGGTACTCAATGTTATACATCAAATATATTCATTAAAGGGACGCCTGGGTGGCTCAGTTGGTTAAGCGGCTGCCTTCGGCTCAGGTCATGATCCCAGCGTCCTGGGATCGAGTCCCACATCGGGCTCCTTGCTCGGCGGGGAGCCTGCTTCTCCCTCTGCCTCTGCCTGCCACTCTGTCTGCCTGTGCTCGCTCGCTCTCTCTCCCTCTCTCTCTGACCAATAAATAAATTAAAAAAAAAAACATATATATATATATATATATTCATTAAAAAAGAAAAAAGAGATAAACTGGACATCAAACTTAAAAATGTTTATGCATCCTCTTTCCCATCCTGCAAGATGGGGAGTAAAAAAGTTGAGATGCCAGATACAAAAGAGAAGAAAACTGAAACCAAGAAGGATGATGCTGGTGGCAAGGTTAAGAAGGGTAATAACATCATGGGGCACCTGGGAGGCTCAGTCGTTGAGCATCTGCCTTCAGTTTGGGTCATGATCCCAGGGTCCTGGGATCAACCCCCACATCAACCCCCTCAGAGAAGCCTGCTTCTCTCTCTTCCACTCCCCCTGCATGAGTTCCTTCTCTCGCTGTGTCTCTCTGTCAAATAAATAAATAAAATCTTTAAAAAAAAAAAAAAAGGGGTAATCTCATGGCTAAAATGCCAAACAGAAAGCCCCACTGCAATCAAAACCCTCTCCTAGTCAGAGGAATTGGCAGCTATTCTTTATCAGCTATGTATTCCAAAAAGGCCATGTACAAGGGGAAGTATTTAACAGCTAAGAAAAGAAAGAGAAGATTCTTTCTTCTGTCATAAAATCAGTTGGTGGTGCCAAGAACAGTGGTACCCAAGTGGTTCACCTTCACAAAATGCTGAGGTATTATCCTACTGAAGATGTACCTCAAAAGCTGTTGAGCCACAGAAAAAACCTTTTAGACAGCATGTAAGAAAACTGAACTAGCATCACTCCTGGGACCATTCTGATCATCCTCACTGGGAACCACAGAGGCAAGAGGGTGGTTTTCCCGAAGCCTCTAGGCTGTGGCTTGTTATTTGTAACCAGACCTCTAGCCCTCAATCAAGTTCCTCTGTGTAGAAAACACTAGAAATTTGTCATTGCCACCTACACAAAAATTAGTATCAGCAGTGTGAAAATCCCACAATGTCTCACTGATGCTTACTTCAAGAAGAGGCTACATAAACCCAGACACCGGAAGGTGGTATCTTCAACAGAGAAGGAGAAATATGAGATTAGAGAGCAGTGCAAGGTTGATCAGAAAGCTGTGGACTCGCAAATTCTGCCCAAAATTAAAGCTGTTCCTCAGCTTCAAGGCTACCTCCGCTCTGTGTTTTCTCTCACAAATGGAGTTTACCCTCACAAATTAGTGTTCTAAATTTCTTAAAAGACCCTAATTAAATAACAGATCCATTAAAATGTTTATGAACCAAAGGACACTATGGAGAAGGTAAAAAGGCAACCCACAGAATGGGAGAAAGTATTTATAAATCATACATCCAATAATTGTCTATTATCCAGACTATATAAAGAACTCTTACAACACACACACACACACACACACACGAGAAAAAACAAAGGAACAAACCAAAAGCAGTTAAAAAATGGGAAAAGAGATGGAAGATATACATGTAGCCAAAAAACACATCTTTTTTTTTTACATCTTTTTGTGTGTGTGTCAATAAACACATCAAAAGATCCTCAACATCATGAGTCATTAGGGAGACACAAACCAAACCACAATGACATACTACTTTATGCCCACTAGAGTGACTATATGAAAGAAGAGAAAGAGAGAGCGAGAGAGAGAGAGAGGGAAGGAGGGAGGGAGGGAGGGAGGAAGGAAGGAAGGAAGGAGGGAGGAAGGGAGGAAGGGAGGGAAGGAAAGAGAGAGAGGGAAAGGAGGAGGGAGGGAGAGAGAGGGACAAAGAGAAAAAGTGAGGGGAGGGAGGGAGGAGGAGAGGGAGAGGGAAGGAGGGAGGAAAAAAGAAGCAAAAGAATAAGTGTTGGTAAGAATGTGGAGAAACTGGAACCAATGCACTGTGGGTTGCACTGTTAAATGGTATAGCTGCTATGGAAAATTGTTCTCAAAAAGTTGAACAGTTCTACTCCAGGGCATACCCAAGAATTGAATACAGGTGTTCAAATAAAAGCTTACAAAGAATGTTCACAGCTGCATTTTTCACAATAACCAAAGGGTGGAAACAACCCCAATGTCCATCAACTGATGAAGAAATAAACAAAATGTGGCATATTCATACAACAGAGTATTAATCAGCCACAAAAAGGAATTAAGTACTGATACCACAATACTACTGAACCTTGAAAACATCATGCTATGTGAGAGAAGCCAGACAAAAGGCAACATATTGTATAATTTCATTTATATGAATATCCACAATAGGCAAATATATAGAAAACAGATTAGTCACTGCCAGGACCTGGTGGGAGGGGGAAATGGGGAATGACTGCTTAATGGATATGGGGTTTCCTTCTGGGGTAATGAAAATGTTCTAGAGCTAAATAGTGGTAATGGCTGCACAGCACTGGATGTGCTAAATGCCACTGAATTATATACTTTAAAATGGTAGAATATCAATTCTTAAGGTTTTTCTTCTTTTTTTTAAGATGTATTTATTTGAGAGAGAGTGTGTGCATGAGTGGGAGAGGGAGAGAAAAAATCTGAAACAGACTCTGTGCTGATCGTGGAGCTGACGTGGGGTTTGATCTCACGATCTGGAGATTATGACCTGACCTGAGAGAGTTGGTCACTTAACCAACTATGCCCTTCAGGCGCCCCATAGAATAGTGAATATTTTTATGTGAAATTTCTGTCAATAAAAAGAAAATTCTATTCTTCCACAGAGTATCTGAAAACTTTTACATCTTGAGCTTTTTCTCTTAGGTGTGGAGCAATAATATCACTACCATTAGTTTTAGAGTTTACAAAACACTTGCCATAGAATCTTATATCATCTTCACAACCCATGAGGTAGATATCACCCCAACTTAGAGATAAGAAAAACAGGCTCGAGATATAAAGTCACATAGCTAGGAAGTGAGACAGCTGACTGATCAAATCAGACTGGATTGGCTCCACTGTATCATACTGCCTACAAGCCAAACAGCTTCAACTTCTGGTAAGCTTGAAAGAGGACAGGAGATGTTACTGTGTACAAGAATCTTGGGCAAATTTTCTTCTTCCAAAGTTAGTGTTTTAATTAAAGCAGTAAAAATATTCATTGTACACAAGTTAATAAAAGTTTAAAAAAATAATCTAGGTCATTATTTTATAAGAGTAGAATAAAGCAGACATTACAGATTTCCTTTTCCAATTTTTTAAAGATATGGCTTTAAGTTTCTCAGTGCAAGGTATTTTATAATGTTGACATGTTTGCTCACCAGTGAAGTTCACCATAATGTTTACAGGGCATGGCAGTAAAGTAATGGGATAATTGTGCATGCTCCTTATATAACTGGCTTCACAGTCATATTTCCTTTTAAGGGTTAACTAATGAATGACATTATCAGTGGTTTTCCAGCACTATGATGACTCCTATATATGTTCCTGAGAAGCAGAGAGGTCAGGGTTATCCAACCCTGTATCAATTAGAGCAGCCTCTTAATTATTTTCCATACTGGGTTTTTCCTTAAGATACTATTTGAAGAAAGGATTCCACAATTTTTTGAGGAATACTTATTGAAAACTACTAAAGTACATACCTGCATCCTCACATCCTTTAGAGGTTTTTAAAAATCTTTGCAGATTAGCCAACATTGTATAATTAAGATGATCCAAATACCAGCACAAAAATGCCAATGGTGTTCTCATTCTACTCTTGGCTTATGAGTGTTCTTATTTTTCCAGGCTCAACTCAACCATCTCGGTAATCCCCACTCTATAGATCTATAATCACTATAATCACACATTGAGAAAACAAGTGACTTATCTCAGATAACAGGGCAAAGCATGACCAGGGTCTAGACATGAAGCCCCACCTCAGGTGGCTAAGCCTGCTGGATGGTCTCCAGCTCAAAAACTCTTGGTGTCATGTGGTCCTTCAGTGCACTGTGTCCTGAAGGTACAGATGTTTCTATTTGTGGTGCATGCCAACACTTGAATTGGCTATAAACCAGTAATGTTCGGAACTTGTGTCTGCTCAGGGTCAAAGATTATCCTCTCTTCCTCCTATGCTCTAGATTATCCCTTGTTCCCTTGATGGAAAACCCTTTCCAGGAGCAAAATATGGTACAACAGAAATTATGCAATATGAAACAGAAGACCTGGGTTTAAATCCTGACTCTATTAGTATTCCCTTCATGCCTCAATTCTCTGGGCCTCAGTCTGTTCACAGTACTTACCTCATGGGCTACTAGGAGGATTAAATGACATAGTGTAGCAGTTCACATCATGTGGGCTACACAGCCCTGGGCATGTCTGACCATATTATCAGAGGTCTGAAAAACCATATACTAGAGAAAAAGAACCATTTAGGGATTAAGAATAAAAACCCTGGAGTAAAACTGTCTGGGTTCATAATAGTTTCATCACTGGAGCAAATTACTTAGTCTTTCTGTCTTAGTTCCTTATTTGTAAGTGGAGAAAATATTACCTTACTGGATTACTACAAGGATTAGCTGAGCCCACAGTTGTGAAGTACTTAGAACACTGGCTGGCATTAAGTGAAAATTCAATTAATGTTAGCTATTGTTACTACTATACATGCACTTGTATTTTCTTTTTTTTTTTTTTAAAGATTTTATTTATTTATTTGAGAGAGAGGCAGTGAGAGAGAGCATGAGCGAGGAGAAGGTCAGAGGGAGAAGCAGACTCCCCGTGGAGCTGGGAGCCCGATTCGGGACTCGATCCCGGGACTCCGGGATCATGACCTGAGCCGAAGGCAGTCGTCCAACCAACTGAGCCACCCAGGCATCCCACGTGCTTGTATTTTTTATGCAAAGTATTACCACGTAGATGTTTGCCAAAGTTGATGCTAAAAAAGTGTTGTTAGCCTTGTAAAGGTCAAAAACTTGTAAGATGGTAGTTGTAAAAAAAAAAAAAAAAAAAATCCAGTACACTACACCTGTCATGTCCTAATCCAGAGTGGCTGAATCTATGATTTTAATCTTCTCAAGCTTACTGAGACTTGTTTTGTGGCCTAACATATTTTCTATCCTGGATAACGGTCCATGTGCACTTGAGAAGAGTATATATTCTGCTGTTGTTGGGTAGAATGTGCCCTGTGTATCTGTTAGAGCTAACTGGTTTATAATGCTGTTCAAGTCCTCTACTGATATTCTACCTGGTTGCTCTATCTTAGTGAAAGTCAGGTACTGAACTCTGCAACCACTATTGTCGAATTGTCTATCCCTCTTCAGTTCTGTCAATTTTTGTGTCACATATTTTGGGGCTCCTTAGTTATGTTTATAATTATACTATCTTCTTGTTGGTTTGAACCTTTAATCAATATATAATGTCCTCTGTCTCTCGTAAATTTTTTTTTAAAGATTTATTTATTTACTTATTTGACAGAGAGAGAGAGAGATCACAAGTAGGCAGAGCACCAGGCAGAGAGAGGGGGAAGCAGGCTCCCTGACGAGCAGAGAGCCTGATGTGGGGCTCGATCCCAGGACCCTGAGATCGTGACCTGAGCTGAAGGCAGAGGCTTAACCCACTGAGCCACCCTGGCGCCCTCTTGTAAATTTTTTTGATTTAAAGTCTATTGGTCTGGGACACCTGGGTGGCTCAGTTGGTTGGACGACTGCCTTCGGCTCAGGTCATGATCCCGGAGACCCGGGATCGAGTCCCGCATCAGGCTCCCAGCTCCACGGGGAGTCTGCTTCTCCCTCTGACCTTCTCCTCGCTCATGCTCTCTCACTGCCTCTCTCTCAAATAAAGAAATAAAATCTTAAAAAATAATAATAATAAAAAAATAAAGTCTATTGGTCTTATAAAAAAAAAGTCTATTGGTCTGAGATTTAATAGCCACCCCAGCTCTCTTCTGACTATCATGTGCATGGAATATCTTTCTCCACCTTTTTACTTTTATTCTCTGTGTCTTTGTTTCTAAAGTGAGTCTCTTGTGTTTTTTTTTTTCTTAATCAATATGCTAATCTCTGCCTTTTACTAGAACAATTTAGGCCACTTAAAGTAATTACCATAAAGAATGATTTACTTCTGCCATTTAGATATATGTTTTCTGTATGGTTTTTTTTTTAAAGATTTTATTTATTTATTTGACAGACAGAGATCACAAGTAGGTGGAGAGGCAGGCAGAGAGAGGAGGAAGCAGGCTCCCCGCTAAGCAGAGAGCCCAATGTGGTGCTCGATCTCAGGACCCTGGGATCATGACCCAAGCTGAAGGCAGAGGCTTTAACCCACTGAGCCACCCAGGTGCGCCCCCCCACTTTTTTTTCAATTAATCTAAATCCTACCTGTAAGATTCACTTAAAGGCTTGGTCTTCCCAACAAGGTGATCACCTTGCCCTCTATTTGAATAGTTCCTGATGAGCATCCCCTTCATGGATCTGTCCCAAAATTGTTTAAAAGGGAAGTAAAAGTAGTCTCAAGTTCTACCTCTTTTTTTTACCATCTGAATCACTTGCCTCTTAAAAGCACACCCACCATACATTATTCACCATTCATAATAACATCTATTATCTTCGTCTATTCCCTGCCAAATGCAGCTAGACCCTAGGCTAGACCCTAGAATACCTGGGAGGGTCTTTTGACAACTGTCAGAAGAAGAACTGAGAGGCAGTGGCTTACATTGTAGGAGCGGGGGTGCCTCTGTTTCCACTGCACCAGGAGCAGCTGGGCCACCACCAAAGTAGCGATGAGGATGAGGACCATTTCAGCGTGCATGGCTTCATGGCCGCGGTGCTTGGCATGCATGCGTGCGTGCTCAACCCTGAAAGTCAAACAGATGAGGTGAGGCAGGTCAGGGAAGGTGTGCTGGTAAAAGCGCAGTGCTTTCCAGGGATATCCTACAAGTCCATAGCTCAGAACATATTCCTGGCCTTGCAACTGCAGGTTATTATACAAATTAGGGGCTAGAAAAACACACACCCTAGAAAATGGGCATTTGGGATAGAACAAGGGCTCTATGGATGTTAGTCAGAAGCTCAGCTACTGGAGTTAAAGGTGGGTTGTCTGCTGCCCACCCCTAAGAGCAGAAACAGCTGACACCTTTCCTGTAGGAAAAAGGACCCAGAAGAATCTTGTCATTACTGCCCATTTCAGTCCTATTTCAACTTCAACCATCCCTGGAAGGACAAAGTAATACACAGAGAAGGACAGCCATAAAGTCTCATACTCTTAGTCAATGATATTTATGACACAAATAAAGAAGTACTACTGCAGATGTGTACTAATCCCAGGGTTTAAGTCTTCCTTTATTTGTCCTATCCTCTCTGTCAGGACCAGGAATCCTGTTTAAGACTAGCTAAAGCCTGAAAGTCTGGACTGCTTTAACTTTATACTAATCCAACAGTGTCTTCACCGTCAGCAAGCACAGGAAAATAGCCTCCTCAAGAGCTTAAGGAAGAGTACAACTTGAAACTCTTATTTCATCTAAAGGCTGGCATTCTCTGGTCCAGGGGACTGGCAACAAGTGATTGCCTTAGCCTCTTAGAGTCAGAGTCAGCCAACAGAGAAATGAGGAAGGAGTCAGAAAAATAAATACAAATACAGCCCATAGTCAGGAGCTTTTATGCCAATCCTCCATAGATGGGGGTATTAGGGAGAGAGGGAAAGGACAACATAAATGATATCTTCATAGAGTTACCAAGGGCAATGACAGACTATGTAAGAACCACCCAGTGGGATGAATTACAGACAAATGATAAAGCAAGTACAATGAAAACTGCAGAATCTAGGTGGTAGGCCTAAAGGTGTTTGCTGTATAATTCTTTCAACTTTTCTGAGATTTTTCACAATAAAATGTTAGGGAGGAAACTGGTGGAGTGAGTGGGCAGCCAAATGTCAGCAGCCAGCCACAGCACCTCAGGGTTCATCTTCCATCAACTCATCTAGGGTAGGAGAATCTGACAAACAAATAGTATGCATAGGGGTCAGAAACTTAGGTTCAGACATCCATGTGGCCTTGGCCAAGAAAATTCACATCTCTACATCACAATTTCTTCATCTGTCACAAAGAGTCTGTATCTCTGCTGCTTCCCACATAGGGTTGTTGAGAGGATAAGCTAAACTAAAAGGGCAAAGGACACTTTCAAAACCTAAGGACTGTGGGGAGTTATAAATATAAGAGATAAATTTCTTATTCTCAGGCAATATATGACTGAATGGATGTACACAACAACAACAACAACAACAACAAAATCAAAGAAATATGGAGAAAAGACCAGAGAACAACAACTCTAGTTCAGGTTCCCACCCAATGCAAACATTATCTTTACAATCTTTGTGTGAATACTTCCACTGGCTGAGAACATATGCCTCTTAAAGTAATTAGAGAACCATGTGTCTGGTACATTGTAGGTACTCATATGTGCTAATAAAGGAATAAAACTCCCAATACTTTAAGGGCAGGAGCTCACTGCCTCTTAATATATCATAATTATTAAAAACATCTCTGACAACAAGACAAAAATCTTTCTATAGCTTCATTCCCTAATGAACAACCTAATTTTATATTCTGGAACAACAAAGGACATATTTACTCTTCTTTCCCAATGCTACTCTTTCAAAGATTTATATGATCTTATTTAAAACAAAAACGAAAAAACAATCCTCTTTCTACTACCACTTTTCTGTGCCCTTTTAGGCTAACAGTTTGAGATCTTTTAAATGCTATTCATATAACATAATATGAAAACCATTAGCCTGGTTGCCTTCTTCTAGATGTTATCTAACTAAAGATCTTCTTAATATGCAGTGATTACAACAAAATCAGTGTGGACTCAGTGAAGCACAGTGGCACTTTCACCTCCCTAAAGCAGACATTATATTTCTATGAACATCTTCCAAATTTTGGAGTGTTTTGATAGCTGAGGTACACACTGGTGCATATTAAGCTTGAAGTTTTCTAAAATCTTGCTGGGTTTGTCACGTAAGTTGGTATCTTTGCCATTCTCTATTTTTATAATCTAAATGAAAGGGTTTTTTTTTTTCCCACTATTAATAAAGTTTACATGGTTGATTTCAGCTCATTGGTCAGCTACCTTGTAGGGCAAACACTCTGAAGACTCTTTGATGAGCAATCATGATAATAAGGTATTTGTTGACTGTTGACTCACTCTGGTTACAAAGCAAATTAGTAGCAGAGTTGAGATCAGGAAGACACCATTCCCATATTTCAGCCAGAGCTCTCTGCTCTGTTTTGTGGATAATGATGATGTTAATGATGTTAGTGATTTGCAAAGCAGGTAACACTTACTGGAAGCTTACCACATGCCAGGCATTGTTCTAAGAATTTCACATATATTAGTCCTCACAACTCTATGACGTGTAAGTACTGTTGTAACCTTTCATTGTGCAAACCAGGGAAACTAAGGTAGTAAGAAATCAAGTAACTCGCCCAAGATAGCATAGCTAGGAAATGGCAGAACTAGTAGTATTTAAACCCATATAAATAGTTTGGTGTAATTACCTATTCACTCCCCAGGACTGAAGGAGCTACCCAGGAATACTGGAAAAGATCCCAAATGACCTCTCCTACTAGTCAAGAGTCATGGCTTCCCCATAGACAAGGAAGCAAAAGGGTAGATATACAACTCTACTAGTAGGACTAATTTAAAATTCCCAGTCTGCAGGGCCCACACCATCACACTTACCTCCATTGCTCTTCTGGGGAGAGGTCTGACATATCAACCTGCAGAAAAACACCACCAAAAAATCCATTACAGTCTTAGAACTGTGCCTGCCCAATATAAGGTGTTCATACATTCATCATTATCTTCAAGGAATTATGAAGAGCTTTAGTGTCACAATCTTTAGGAAGCCTTCTCCAATACTCTACTTCCCACTGATCTCACCCTTCTCTAACCACTTACTTTATCTTTTGACTATGACTGACAGTGTACTGCATGTCTGCTAGGCAATGAGGACTGGAGAATAAACCCAACTAAGATGCTCATAGCCTAGTCAAGAAGTCACACACATATACAGAAAATTTCTTTATTATATGCTGAGGATTAGCTATGGAAGAATAAAGAAGAGGCTTCTGATCCAATCTGCAGTGTTACAGACTGGCAAAGACTTCTGGAGGAGATGTGAAATACCATCCAGATGAAGAAATGAGAAAAATATGTTCCAGGCAAATGGATTAACATAAAAATGAAGGAATAAAGTTACCTAGCATACAAATAAATGAGCATGGCTAGAGCAAAAAGTATGAATCAGGATTAGTGGGAGATGAAGCTAGATAAAATATTCTGTCATATGCCATCTGACTCTAAATGGCCCCATGGTAGCAAGCAGCACATTAGACTAGGGAGAACTAAGCTTTAGTCCCTGCTCTGCTATTAACGAGCAGTACAACCTTCCAATTTCAAAGTTCTGGTTCTATTTGTTAGTCTTTTCCTCTAGAGCAGGGTTTCTCAACCTTGGCACTAGGGATATTTGGGACTGGATAATTCTTTGGTGAGGTGGGAGTTCCCTGTATACTGTAGGATGTTTTAGCAGCATCCCTGACCCTCTACCTTCTAGATGCCAAAAGCATCTCCACAGAAGCAACAATGTCTTTAGACATTGATGAAAACTGTCTCCAGTTAAAAACTGCTGCTCAAGAGTAATACTAAATTCTTTGAGTTCAAGACTCAAGACTTCTACTTCCTTACAGCCATATGAAAGCATAACCAAATTAAATTAAAATTTGGTTTTAGGCTTTCAAAACCTAAGGACTGTGGGGAGTTATAAATATAAGAGATAAATTTCTTATTCTCCACTGACACCAAGTGTCAGTGCGTGAGTCAAAAACATTACATTCATACATTCTTACACTGACCTGAGCTGAAAATGTTTCTCAGTGTAAAGAGGGACAAGGCCTTAGTCAAACGAATCAATCCACAAATATTCCTTTAGTACTTATGATGGTCAGGGCCCAATTTCCCACTGTTCCTATGATAAATTCAGAAAAGTACTTTACACAGAATGTTTGAAGTAAAATGGGCAGAACTCTCCTACTGAGTCAAATCAGCACATACTTACCCGGCATCCTTTATGTGTGTGTACACTACTCCCATCACTATTTAGGGAGGGCTTTCTATATTTTACATGTTCCAGCTAAGTTATTAAAAAAAAAAAAGACTATCTCAAGTCACCCACCTACTCCCTTTTCCTACCTCACACAATGCCTCACAGAATATATTCAGGTGTCCTAACTCAGGTCTTCATTTCCCCAGAACAACAGAGGTCCCAGAATATCCCAGGACAAGTCAACATAAGAAATGGAAATGCCCATCTGGGTGGTACCTGAGCAGACAATTAAGGACCACATTTCTTTCTTTCTTCCTTTTTTTAAAGGTTTATCTATTTATTTGAGAGAGAAAGAGAGAGAGTGCAAGCAGGGGAAAAGGCAAAGAGAGAGGGAGACAAGCAAGCTCCCTTGTGAGCAAGAACCCTGATGTGAGGCTTGATTGCGGGACCCTGAGGTCATGACCTGAGCCAAAACCAAGAATCAGATGCTTAACCGACTGAGCCAACCAGGTGCCCCAGGCCACATTTCTAAATAAACAATCCAGTACAGGTTGCATGCTACCTATCAAAACTTTTTTCTTTTTTTCCAACCTGAACTTGCATCTTGCCAAACCAGCCTGTTCACTGTCTCAAAACACATGGGACTCATTCCTGTCTCTAGGCCTTTGTATATTCTTCCTTCTGCTTGCAACATTTCCCTCTTTTATCCCATCCAAAACCAAGCTGTCCTTTGAGAACCCAGCTGCAATTTCACCTTCTCTGAAGAAGCCTGCCCTGATCCCCTAGCTTAGTGACTTTGGCCCTCTGCTTTTCTCAAGCATGGATTTTTCTCCTTATTCAGAGTGTGGCACAAAGAGTCATATCAGCATTGTCTGGGTGCTTGATAGAAATGCAGAATCTCAGGATGCTTGGGTGGGTCAGTTGGTTAAGTGACTGCCTTCAGCTCAGGTCATGATCCTGGAATCCTGGGATGGAGTGCCACATCGGGTTCCCTGCTCAACAGGGAGTCTGCGTCTCCCTCTGACCCTCCCACTTCTTGCGCTCTCATTCTCTCTCAAATAAATAAATAAATAAAATCTTAAAGGAAGAGAGAGAGAGAGAAATGCAGATCTCATGCATCACTCCAGACCCCCTGAATCAGAATTTTCCTTTTAATGAGATCTCCAGATGACTCATATGCACATTAAATCTGAGAAGCACTGTTCCATACCAGTCATTCATAGTCTTATGTTATCTTAGATGGGATTTCCAAGTGATGTAACTGTTTTGTTTTTTTTTAAAAGATCTTATTGGGGCGCCTGGGTGGCTCAGTGGGTTAAAGCCTCTGCCTTCGGCTCAGGTCATGATCCCAGGGTCCTGGGATGGAGCCCCACATCGGGCTCTCTGCTCAGCAGGGAGCCTGCTTCCTCCTCTTTTTCTCTGCCTGCCTCTCTGCCTACTTGTAATCTCTGCCTGTCAAATAAATAAATAAAATATTTTTAAAAAATAAAATAAAATAAGGATTTTATTTATTTATTTGACACAGAAAGAGAAAGAGGGGGAGAGAATAAGCAGGGAGAGGGACAGGCAGAAGGAGAGGAAAAAGCAAGTGCCCTGCTGAGCAGGGAGCCTGATGCAGCGATCCTGGGACCCTGGGATCACGACCCAAGCCTAAGGCAGATGCTTAACCGACTGAGACACACAAGTGCCCCAATGTAACTGCTTCTTAAGGCCAGGACCAGGACTAAGGAAGGTGGGGGGTAAACCAAGGGACCTAGGGCTCAAAAATTAAGGAGGCACTCATTGTCAGGTACTGACCCTCCATTTGCATGACCCTGAAAATTAGTGCCTCCTTAAAGTTTGCACCCTAGTGCCTCGTTTGCTTCACCCTAGTCCTGGCCTGCTTATGTCTACCTTGCTTCCATCCCATAAACTTGGAAGATCCCACAGAGCCAAGGAGAATACACTGCTTTGTGTCCCTCAAGGAGAATAGAACAAAGCTGAGCATATACTAAGCACTGAGTGAGTACTAGAGGAATTAAACAGAATTCTCTCCAATACAGTAAGTATGGTGACAAACCAGCATCCCACCTGGAGATGCTTAAATGCGAGTATAAATAAACATTTGAAAAATACTTAATAAGTATCTGGGAAAGAAGTATTCATTTGATACCAGGAGGCACCCAGAAAATCATGTTTAAAAACTCAATGTCAAGGGACGCCTGGGTGGCTCAGTTGGTTGGACGACTGCCTTTGGCTCAGGTCATGATCCCGGAGTCCCGGGATCGAGTCCCGCATCGGGCTCCCAGTTCCACGGGGAGTCTGCTTCTCCCTCTGACCTTCTCCTCGCTCATGCTCTCTCACTGCCTCTCTCTCAAATAAATAAAATCTTTAAAAAAAAAAAAACCAAAAAAACTCAATGTCAAAAAAAAAAAAAAAAAGAAAAGAAAAGAAACAACTACATCTTCAAAGAAGCAAGATGGTTAAGCAACTGCTTCCAGCTCAGGTCATGATCCCAGGGTCCTGGGACTGAGCCCCACACTGGGCTCTCCGCTTAGCAGCAAATCTGCTCCTCCCTCTCTGGAGCTCTGTGATCTCTCGATTTCATTCTTTCTCAAATACATAAATAAATCTTTAAAAAAGAAGCAAGACAACTCCATTGAAGGGAAAACTAAGAAAGATCCAAAGAACCAGGCCAGCTATGGTGTGCCTCTCCATGACAGTGATCAAGTGAGCTTCTATCTATACCTCACTCTCTCTGTCTGGAAAATAGAGAATAAGACTTCTGACTTCATTGGGGGGCTGGGAGGGTAAGAACATTCAAGGTGACTAAGTGATTTCATTGTCTTTCCTCCTGGGAGAGTGGAAGCACTTTATAAAGTACCAGGAGAGGCTGTGGAACCGATTGTTGACAAAACACTGGTCAGTACTGCTTTCAGAGCCTCACGGAAAATACCTCTCAGAAGGGCAAGCACTAAGGCTGAGACTAGACTGGGGCTTAGAGGACTGTTTAGCTCTTCATGAAGTACTATGAATGCAAAGAGAAGAGACATGATTTGGCTTTAGTATTTGCTTCCTGAACCAAACGATTCTTTAAACTACATCCATACTGGTCTTCTAGCAGAAGTGGAAAAATAAGGAAAACTGTAAACTATAGCTAAAATTAACCCCTACCATCTGGAAATACATCTTTATTTGCTCCCTCATTAATGCGTTTATTCATCTGGGTCCAAGCAGTAAGTCAGTCTGAGTGTGCCCTGTCCAGAGCTCAGGAAGCTAATTAAGGAGGCTCTCCAGGCAAGGTTACTGACTGATGGGTTCACATCCAACTCCCAAGACCCACACATAGAATGTTTTCTTGCCAACCAATCACTCCCCTCCTAGAAGCTCTCAAGGCCCTTGGTAGTACCAGTCTACCTAAGACCAGATTTGAAAGAACTTAAATCAAAAATGTCAGGCAGAGAGCAAGAGAAAATTTCATAAAAAGAGAAAATGCTGGGGCACTTGGGTGGCTCAAGTTGGTTAAGCAACTGCCTTTGGCTCAGGTCATGATCCTGGAATCCCAGGATCGAGTCCCACATTGGGCTCCCTGCTCAGCAGGGAATCTGCTTCTCCCTCTGATCTTCTTCCCTCTCATGCTCTCTCACATAAATAAATAAAATCTTTAAAAGAGAGAGAAAATCCTCAGGTGCAAAAGATTCAGGGATCCACCCCTGTACCCCAACAACAGGCCTCTTATAACCCCCAAATACTGGTACTCTGTAGTCTGAGTCTTTACACAGGCTGGTTACTTTGTCCATTAAGCCCCTCTCTTCCACCAAACTACATTATGCCTTCCAACAAAATGCTGGCCAGATCCTTCTGGCTTGAAGGCTCTTTAGACGGACTCTATTCACTGAAGAAACAACCATCCTTTACTGCCTTCCAGAGCATGGGCCATAGCCCAGCATCATCAGCACCCTGAGAGCTTATTAAGAAACAACAGAATTTTGGACTCTACCCCAGACCTCCTAAATCAGAATCTACACTAAATGAGATAGGTTGGTTAATCCATATGCCCATTAAAGTTTGAGAAGCACTGCTACTGCACCTCAGCACTCACATTCACAACCTGTCCTACAATCATACACTTCCGTGCACCTGATTCTTTTAATTAACAGCCGCACTGATATCTAATTTACATACCATAAAATTCACCCATTTAAAGTGTACTATTCAGTGCTTTTTAGTATATTCAGAGTTGCGCCGCCGCCACCACCTCTAAGTTTAGAACATTTTACAAGCCCCAAAAGAAACCACATACCAGTTAGCAGTCCCTCTCCATCCTCCCCCAGCCCAAGAAACCACTAATTTACTTTCTGTCTCTATCTACAATCGCCTATTCTAGCTGTTTCATATAAATGAGATCATACAATATGGTCTTCTGTGATTGGCTTCTTTCACTTAGCATAATGTTTTCCATGTTCATCAGGTTGTAGCATATACTGTAGTTCCTTTTTATTTCCAAATAATACTGCACTGTATGGACACTCCACATTACAGCTATCCACTCACCTGTTACTGGACATTTGGGTTGTTTATACTTTCTAACTATTACAAATAACGCTCTTTTGAACATTTTATCTACAAGTCTTTGTGTAGACATGTTTTCATTTCTCTTGAGTATATATATCTAGGAGTGAAACTGTTGTGTCATATGGTAATTCTACGCTTAACCTTTTGAAGAACTGCCAAATTGTTTTCCACAGCAGCTGCACCATATTACATTCCCACCAGCACTGCATGAAAGCTCCAATTTCGCCACATCCTCAACAACACCTGTTAGTCTCTTCTTGATAAAAGCATCCAAGCAGGTGGGAAATGGTATTGCAATGTATTTTCAATTTTACATTTCCCTAAAGGATAATGATGCTGAGCACCTTTTCATATGCTTATTGGCCATTTATATATCTTCTTTGGAGAAAAATTTATTCAGATCCTTTGTCCATTTTTAAAAAATAGACCATTTTAGATCAGTTTTAGGCTCATAGTAAAACTGAATGGAAAAATAATAGAGATTGCCCATATGTCCCTTGCACCCAAATATGCAGAGCCTCCCAATTATCAACATCCCCCACCAGAGTAGTACATTTGTTCCAAATAATGAACCTACCCTGATACATCATTTCACCCAAAGTTCATAGTTTACCTTAAAGTTCTTTATTAATGTTATACAGCTTACTGGTGTGGGCAAATGTATAATGTATACAGAGATCTATGCAACACTCAAGAATCATACAGAGTAGCTTCACTGTCCTAAAAATCCTCTGTGCTCTGCTTATTTAACCCTCTTTCCCCCCAGCCCCTACCAAACACTTATCTCTTTTCTGTCTCTATGGTTTTGACTTTTCTAGAATGCCATATAGTTAAAATTGTATGTAGCCTCTACACTGGCTTCTCTGACATAGTAATATGCATTTAAGATTCCTCTATGTCTTTTCATGGTTTGATCACTCATTTCTTCTTAGTGAATAATATTCACAAAGATATCCCATTATCTGGAAATACCATAGTTTATTTATCCACTCACCTACAGAGGGACATCTTGATTACTTCCACCATTTGGCAACTGTGAATAAAGCTGCTATAAACATCTGTGTGCAGGTCTCTGTGTGGACACAGATTTCCAACTTTTTTTTTTTAAAGATTTTTATTTATTTATTTGACAGTCAGAGATCACAAGTAGGCAGAGAGGCAGGCAGAGAGTGAGAGGAGGAAGCAGGTTCCCCGCGGAACAGAGAGCCTGATGCAGGGCTCGATCCCAGGACCCTGGGATCATGACTGAGCCGAAGGCAGAGGCTTAACCCACTGAGCTACCCAGGCGCCCCCAGATTTTCAACTCTTATGGGGAAACATAGAGAGCACAATTACTGGATTGTATGGTAACAGTGTTTAGTTTTGTTCTTCTCCTTCAATACAATATTGGCTATTCCGGGTCTTTTGCCTCTCCATTTAAAGTTTGGAATCAGTTTGTCAATACCCATAAGATAACCTGCTGGGATTCTGACAGGTATTGCACTACATTTATAAATCAGCTTGGGAAAAACTGACTTGCTGATAACATTGAGTCTTCCTATACCTGAACATGGACTATCACTCCATTTAATTAGTTCTTCTTTAATATATTTTTAAAGATCTTGTTTATTTTTTTGAGAGAGAGAGAGAGAACTCAACAGAGAACAAATGAGCACAAGCAGGAGATGGGCAGAGGGGCAGGGAGAGAGAATCCCAAGCAGACTCTGCACTGAGCAGGAAGCCAGATACGGGGCTTAATCTCATGACCCTGAGATTATGACCTTAGCTGAAGCCAAGAGTGGGATGCTTCACTGACTGAGCCACCCAGGCACCCCAGTTCTTCTTTAATATTTTGATCAGAGCTTTATGGTTCTTCTCATATAGATCTTATAATAAATATTTTGCAGGTTTTTATTAGTATTTATGCTAGTATGTCACTTCTATGGAGATAAAGTAAATAGTATTGTTTTTAATTTCAAATTCCATTTGTTCATTGCTGATATGTAGGATGCAATTGGCTTTTTTATATTAACCTTGTTAGATTTACATTATCTTGAAAACTTGCTATAATCAAACAGTAGTTCCAGAAATTTGTTTGTTGATTCTTTTGGATTTTCTACATAGAAAATGATGTCATCTATGAGTAAAGATGCTTTTACTTTTTCCTTCCAAATCTGTATACATTTTACTCCCTTTTCTTATTACATTAAGTAGGACTTCCACAGTATGATGTTGAAAAGCATGGTGAGAGGGGACATCCTTACCTCCTTGTTCCTAAGCTTTGTGGGAAAGCTTCAAACTTCTCACCATCTAGGATGATGTTACCTGTAATTTTTTGTAGATATTAAGATTTACGTATTTGAGAGAGCAAGTGTACACAGTGAGTGAGAAGGAGAAAATAACTCTTGCCAAGAAGGGAGCCTAATGTGGGGCTTGGTCCTAGGACCCCGGGATCATGACCTGAGCCGAAGACGACATTTAACCGGCTGAGCCACTCATGCAGCCCTGCAGATACTCTTTATCCAGTTGAGGAAGTTCCTCTTTGTTCCTAGTTCTGTGAGAATTTTTATCTTAAATGGGTATGGGATTTTTGTCAAATGTTTTTCTTTATTCATACATTTATGTAATTTTTCTTCTTTAACCTCTTGATGTGATGGAATATAGTAACTGACTTTCAAATGTTGAACCAACTTGTATACCTGAGATTAATCCCACTTGGTCATGGTGTATGATTCTTTTTATACACTGTAAGATTCAATTTGTTAATATTTTACTGATGATTTTTACATTGATGTTCATAAAAGACACTGATGTCCCCTCTTTCACTTATAGAAGTAATTTGTGTCCTCTTTTTTTTCTTAGTTAGCCTGGCTACAGACCTACTGGTTTTATCAATCTTTCAAAGGTTCAGATTTTGATTTTCTCCACTGATTTCCTATTTTTAATTCATTGATTTCTGCTCTGTTTTTCATTACTCCTTTTCTTCTACTTAATCCGGTTTTAATCGGCTTTTTCTAGTTTCCAAAGGTGGAGACATAGATGATTTTATTTATTTTATTTTTTCATGTCGTGGAATTGCTTCTTTAATTGGAGATGAACTTAGCAGTCAATGGCAAGGATCCACACTCTAACAAAAGAACCAACTACAGAATGGTTGTCCTCTCGAAGAAACAGTAACTTGCATTTGATTTTTCCAGGTTGGCTCATTCCCAAATGCTCAAGATTTGGATTCCTAAAGTCTTCTTCAGCATTTACTTAATTCTTTGTGGGTAGAAGCGGGGCTGGGACTGTTTGTCCACACATAAACTGATCCTTGCATAAATCACTTTTATAATGAGAAAGCAGCTAGGACACGTTGCCATGTCTTCCCCATTCTCTTCATCTTCTTGGTGATGCACAATTATCCCCCCACAGGAAGGGACAGAAATGTCTTCAAGTCTTTATCATATTGGAAGTCCTCAATCTCCCCCTCATCGTTAAAGAGCCATTGTCACTGGGGCCAGTAGAAGTCTGTTGCCTCCACAAGCCAACGCTGCCCTGGGGAAGTCTAACTTGGCAGGCACAGGCCCCAGCTCAGGTGATTGATTTTAGATCTTTCCTCTCTTCCCTCTAAGCATGGTTTTCCCTGCATCCCACAAATTTTGATAAGTTGTATTTTCATTTAGTTCAAATATATAAATTTTTCAAGACTTCTTCTTTGATCCATGTGTTATTTAGAAGTATGTTATTTGATCTTCAAGTATTTGTGGATTTTCTAGCTGTCACTCATTTACTGATTTGTAGCTGAATTCCATTATGCTCTGACAGGAGACACTGTATGATTCTTAGTCTTTTAAATTTGTTAAGTTTTGTTTTATGGCCCACCTTATGTCTTATCTTGGTGAATGTTCCATGTAAACTTGAGAATGTCTCCATCCTGCTGCTGTCAGATGAAGCAGTCTATAGATGTCCATTATATCCAGTTGACTGATGGTGTCTGAACTCAGCTATGTACTTACTTTCTGCCTGCTGAGTCTGTTCATTTCTGACACAGGAATGTTGAACTCTCCAACTAGAAAAGTGGATTTGTCTATTTCTCCTTACAATTCTATCAGTTTTGCCCACATATTTTGACACCCTTTTGTTAGGCACATATATATTACAGATTGTTACGTCTTCTTGAAGGACTGACTCTCATCATTACATAATGCCCCTCTTGATCCCTAATAAATTTCCTTCTCTGAAATCTGCTCTTTCTGGGGTACGTAGGTGGCTCAGTTGGTTAAGCACCCAACTCTTCCATTTTGGCTCACGTAATGATCTCAGGGTCATGAGATTGAGCCCTGCATTAGGTTATACACTGAATGGGGAGTCTGCTTAAGATTTTTTCCCTCTCCCTTTGCCCCTCCCCGCCCCCCACTCGCCTGCTCATGCTCTCTCTAAAATAAATACATAAATCTTTGAAGTCTGCTCTTTCTGAAATATAGCTTGTCTTGCTTTCTTTTGATTAATATTAGTATGGCATATTATTCTCCATTTATTTACTTCTAATTTATATGTGCCCTTTTACTTAAAATGGGTTTCTTCGGGCCCCTGGGTGGCTCAGTTGGTTAAGTGGCTGCCTTCAGCTCAGGTCATGATCCCAGGGTCCTGGGATCAAGGCCAACATCAGGCTCCTTGCTTCTCCCTGCTTCTCCCCTGCCTGCCTTTCCCCCTGCTTGTGCTTGCTCACTCATTCTCTCTCTTGCTCGCCCTGTGTCAAATTAAAAAATAAAATCTTAAAAAAAATTAAATTAAAAAATTTTTTTAAAAGTGGGTTTCTTATAGGCAATATATAGTGGATCTTGTTTTTTCTATCCACTCTGACAATCTTTTAATTGGTGCATTTAGACTACTGATGATCAAAGTAACTACTGATATAGCTGGATTAATATCCACTACATCTGTTGATATTTTCTGTTTGTTGTTCTCATTCTTGGCTCCTGTTTTTGTTTTCTAAGCTTTTGTGATTTTTCTTTTCTTTTCTTTTTTTTAATTAGCCTCCATGCCTAGTATGGAGCCCAATATGGGACTTGAACTCACAACCCTGAGATCGAGACCTGAGCTGAAATCAAGAGTAGGAAGCTCAACCAATAGCTACCCAGGCACCCCCAAAGTTTTGCAATTTTAACTGAGAATTTTATATAATTATATTTTCTCATCTTTCTTAGCTTATCATTTATATTTGTTTTTATTTTGTTTTAATGGATGCCCTAGAGTTTGCAGTATACATTTACAACTAAGTCCACTTTCTTTCTTTTTTTAATATTTTATTTTTTTATTTGACAGATAAAGATCACAAGTAGGCAGAGAGAGAGAGAGAGAGGAGGAAGCAGGCTCCCTGTTGAGCAGAGAGCCCAATGTGGGGCTTAATCCCAGGACCCTGGAATCATGACCTGAGCCGAAGGCAGAGGCTTTAACCCACTGAGCCACCCAGGCCCCCCTTACGTCCACTTTCAAATAATACTATACCACTTCATGGGTAATGTGAGTACCTTATAACAAAAATAATCGTAATTTCTCCCTCCCATCCTTTGTTTCATTGCTGTCATTCATTTCACTTTTTCATAAGCATATCTACACACACACACACACACACGCACGCACACACATAGACACATAAATGCATACATAATCAAATACAGTGTTGGTATTATTGTTCTGAAAAAACTGATACACTAGATCAATTACAAGTAAAAAAAAAAGAGCACTATAAAAATCCTCTAGCTTACATTTTTTCAATGGTGAAGGACAAAATGCTTTTCCTTTAAGATCAGAAACAATGTCAGCATGTCTACCCTCACCACTACTATTCAACACTGAAGTTTTTAGCCAGCATAAGGCAATAAAAGGAGATAAAAGGCACACAAATTGGAAAGAAATAAAACTCCCCCTATATGCAGATGACTTGATGTTCTATGTAGAAAATCCCAAAAAATCTACAAAAAGAAAAAAAAATACTAGAATAAGAGAGTTCAGGAACATGGTAGAGTATAATATAAACACACTCAAAAAATACATTTCTATATATTAGTAATGAACACATGAAAACTGATACAAAATTTACAATCATTCATAAAAAAGTATAAGTAAAATAAATATTTCTGTTATATCTTCACTTATTTCTTTTCTGATACTTCCTTCCTTCATGTAGATCTGAGTTTCCGACCTCTATCATTTTCCTCTCTCTAAAGAACTACTTTTAACATTCCTTGCAAGTCAGATCTACTGGGAACAAATTCTTTCACTTTTTGTTTGTCTTTATTTCTCCTTCTCTCTTGAAGGGTAAAGAATTCTAGGCTGGTGGCGCTTTTCTCAACACTTTTTTTTTTTTTTTTTTAAGGAAAGGGAGTATGAGGGCGCCTGGGTGGCTCAGTGGGTTAGGCCTCTGCCTTCAGCTCAGGTCATGATCTCAGGGTCCTGGTATCGAGGCCCGCATTGGGCTCTCTGCTCAGTGAGGAGCTGCGTCCCCCTCTCTCTCTGCCTGACTCTCTGCCAAATAAATAAAATCTTTAAAAAAAAAAAAAAGAAAAAGAAAAGAAAAGAGAGTGTGAGCGAGGGTAGGGTGGGGACAGAGGGAGAGAATCTTAAGCAAGCACTGTGCTTTGGGGGGAACACAAACATTCAGACCATAGCAATGTATATCACAACTTTTGTAGTTGTCCCATGGTTCTTAGATACTGTTTTCTCTAATATTTTTTTCTCTTTACTTTTAACTTCTATAGGTTCCTACTGAGATACCCTCAAGCTCAGAGATTCTTTCCTCTTTCCTGCCATGTCCCGTCTACTGGCAAGCCCATCAAAGACATTTTTCATTTCTACTACTGTTTCTGATCTCTAGTGCTAGAATTTCTATCTCTCTTGTTCTTACACTGCTGTCTACTTTAGCCATTAGAGCTATGACCATATTAATCATAGTTGTTTTAAATTCCTGGTCTAATAATGCCAACATCCCTGTCATAGGTGACTCTAATTCTGATGCTTGGTTTTTCTCTTCAAACTGTGCTTTTGGGGCATCTGGGTGGACTCAAGTCAGTAAGTGTCCAACTCTTGATCTCGGCCCAGGTCTTGATCCCAGGGTCATGAGTTCAAGCCCCACAATGGGCTCCATGCTGGACAGGGAGCCTACTTGAAAGAACAAAACCAAAAAAAACTGTGCTTTTTGTCTTTGGTAGGTCTTAGAATTTTTTCTTAATAGGTTGGCATGACATGCCAAGTAAAAGGCCCTGTTATAAACAGGCCTTTAGTAATGTGGTAGCAAGGTGTGGAAGGAGGAGAAACATACTAGAGTCCAATGACTGAATTTCAGTCTTTTAGTGAGCTATGCCTATGGAAAATGAACTTCACAAGTGCTTCTCAGTTCTTCACTCACCCCTCTTGGGTGGGAAAGGATGGCTCCAGTGGGCTGGAGTTTGGCATTTCCCTTCTCCTACATGGAAGTCTAGAGCTGGCTAGAGTTGGGTATTTCCCTTCCCCTGGGTCAGTTAGGCTCTGGCTAACTAGTTTCTCCTGATGGCAGA
This sequence comes from Mellivora capensis, assembly GCA_004024625.1. NCBI lineage: Eukaryota > Metazoa > Chordata > Mammalia > Carnivora > Mustelidae > Mellivora > Mellivora capensis. The sequence goes on along the minus strand of PISX010003183.1, from coordinate 29,983 downwards.
CCACCTTGTTAAGAACAGAATGCTCTGCAGTATTTTTAAATAGTTCCTTTGCCCCCCACCAGAAGCATGAGGGGATTTTTCTCAATACTCAGCTTAAGAGGGACGCCTGGGTGGCTCAGTCAGTTAAGCGGCTGCCTTCGGCTCGGGTCGTGATCCCAGGGTCCTGGGATCGAGTCCCACATCGGGCTCCTTTCTCAACGGGGAGCCTGCTTCTCTCTCTGCCTTTGCCTGCCACTCTGCCTGTGTGCGCTCTCTCTCTCTCTCTCTCTGACAAATATATAAATAAATCTTAAAAAAAAATACTCAGTTTAAGAACCTGATAGATATCCAGGAGGTAGAACTCACAAAATTGGCAGAGGGTGGGGGGAACCTCAATGACTGGGTCCCCTTGGAGCTTTTAACTTTCAGAGTTGTCAAAAGGGAGTCTCCAGCAATTCATCTACAGCCCAGGTTTCCCTACTCCAGGACTGGTTCCCACAGATGTGTCTGCTCCTGTAAGTTGTGATTCTCTGTATTCAACTTTTGGTCTCTCCCAATTTTCCAGGCCCTTATAAACTCACTTCTCTTATAAATCTAAGAATTACTGATTTATCGGTTTGTTTAGCTTTCTACTTGTTAGGACAAAGTAGTGACTCCCAAGCTTCTTAAAAGCCATATTGGAAATTTCTGTACATTTTTTGATGAAATTATTTAATTTTTATTGCTGAGTTGTAAAAGTTTCTTACATATTCTGGATACAAATTCCCTTATCTGATATATGACTTGTGAATACTGTCTCCCATTCTGTGGGTTCTTTTTACTTACTTTTTTTTTTAAAGGTTTTATTTATTTATTTGACAGAGAACACAAGTAGGCAGAGAGGCAGGCAGAGAGAGAGGAAGGGAAGCAGGCTCCCTGCTGAGCAGAGAGCCCGATGTGGGGTTCGATCCCAGGATCCTGGGATCATGACCTGAGCCAAAGGCAGAGGCTCCAACCCCCCGAGCCACCCAGGCGCCCCTCTTTTTACTTTCTTGATGGTGTTCTTTGCAACACAAAAGTTTTTCATGTTGGTAAGTCCAACTTATTTATTGTTTTCTTTAATTCCTTGTGCTTGGGTGTCATATCTAAGAAATGATCATGATTTGGCCATGATTTAAGACAATGTTTTCTTCTAAAAATTTTATAGTTTTAGTTATTATATTTAGGTCATTGGTCCATTTTGAGTTAATTTTTGTATACGGTATGAGGTAGGGATCGACTTCATTCTTTTGCATGTGGCTAACTAGTTGTCTCAGCATCATTTGTTGAGAAGACCATTCATTTTCCATGTGCACCTGATTCTTCACATTGGCTCTTTTCTAAGGTGGTACAATACCCTTGTTTTCCACATCATTTTCTTGAGTGTTCCCATAGCTCTATAAACTTTGCTGACAGAACCTCAGAAAAGACCATAAACAAATAAGAACATAAACAAGCAAACAAATAAATAAGGCCCCAAAGCTGTCTGTGAAGTTTGATAAGATTTATTCCTTTACTCAAATCTCACTTAAAGTACTCCTGTTCTAAAAGTGCAGGTCCAGGGCTAGGCAGGGGATGCAAAGTCGAACCAGACTTTTTTCTTGCCCTTGAGAAGACAGATAAAAAATAAAATTAGGCCGCTTTAAAAGTATGAACTTATTCAGCCCAGGGAGCACAAATGTTTCCACTCTACAGAAGGCACAGATGAGATATAAAGGAGAAAAATGACTCACTGAAGATCACAGTTGCAAATAGTGATGGAGAAAGGGTCACAGAACTTAGGGAGAAATCAAAGACAGGGCTTACAGCCTCAAATGACTGAATCAATCACTAGTCACAAAGTCCTCCTAGAGTCACATTATGATTTTTTTTTTAAAGATTTTATTTATTTATTTGAGAGAGAGGCAGTGAGAGAGCATGAGCGAGGAGAAGGTCAGAGGGAGAAGCAGACTCCCCGTGGAGCTGGGAGCCCGATGCGGGACTTGATCCCGGGTCTCCGGGATCATGACCTGAGCCGAAGGCAGTCGTCCAACCAACTGACCCACCCAGGCGTCCCCACATTATGATTTTCATGGGGCCCAGGTACTTCTGCCTTTGTGGGCCTCTTTCTCCATTAAAAAGAAAATACATATGTATATAAATATATTTTTTTTAATTATTTTTATTAGCATACAATGTTTTATTTGTCCCAGGGGTACAGGTCTGTGAATCGTCAGGCTTACACACTTCACAGCACTCACCATATCACATACCCTCCCCAATGTCCATAACCCAACATAGTGCTCACTATTGGAGCAATACAAAGAAGATTAGCATGGCCGCTTTGCAAGGGTGACAGGCAAAAATGTATTTTATGACTGCACTGCTACAAAGATGTATAATCCAAGCTCGACTGTATTCACTTTTTTCTTCTTAAAGGAAATTAAGACATTTTTGTGGGTCCCTGGGGACTGTACCTACTGTGCCTAATGGATAAGTCAGCCCTAGGTCTTGCTGTCTCCCCACAGCTATGGACCAAGTGTTCTCTCCCCAGCTGCCAAATCACTTTGCTCTACTGCTTCTAAGATTCTCTTCTCTCCTGGGTCTATCTGATCAAGCAGCATGAGGTTTAAGCTCACGCTACATCTCACTGCTTAAATCCACAATAAAAAGCAGCCTCACTCTAATCATATGAGCACTATAAAGTCATCGGAAAATCACTTGACAATAATATATATTCTGTGTTCAAGAATATTCTGTGTTCAGTAATATGTATTCTGTGTTCGAGGTTCAGATATATTCATGAATGATCACACCCCCAAAAAAGAAACAGACATATCATTGACCTGCAAACACCAAAGGCATGGGGAGCATGCACCTGGCATCTTGAATGTACCCAATAAATATTTGCTCATTCAATCACAAGACAAGCATAAAGCAAAGTCTATTTTCTTATAAAACTTAACTTTGTTTTTTTTTTTAAACTTAACTTTGAATAAGCAGAAAGTAAACATGTAAATAAACATATATTTATATATATGACATAAATTCTGGTAGTATTATGAAGGAAAACAAAACATGGTAAGAGAAGAAAATGAAAAGGGAGACTGTTTTGTTGCTATACTGCAGACACTCATTTCCCCAAAAGGTTTCCAACCACCAGAGAACATGCTGGGTGAGACAGCCAGTAAAACCCCATGTAGTATGTCTTATTTCTTTGGGTTTTATCTCATTCCCACTTTTCACCCCAAGAAATGGGTTTAGGGCAACAACTACCCTTCTCAGTGAAAAGAAGAGCAGTTGAAGAGAAGAACAATTGAGAAGAGCTAGTAATCTAGCATACCTATTTAATTGCTATGTGTCAATAAATAGGGAACTTCCTCTGTGCCTCAATTTCCCCATATGCAAAATGAGGAGGTTGGCTTAGGTGATTTTCAAGGTGCTTTAAAACTAAAATGCTGTAATAATTCACACCAAATCTGTCTAACTCCAAAGCTTTGGAGTCAGCTGTAATACTCTGGCTTTCCAAACTGCCACAGTTTCCTTATTTACCACAGAACTAAAAACAAAATACCTTCAGTGTGGTAAGGTGTGATTTAACAGGATGCTACCAGATTAAATCAATGAAACTTTACTAAGTGACTACCGTGGCATACATCAGGAGTATCCATCAGTCAGAGGATGGCCTCTTGTCCTGGCTTCAAGTACCTGCTAACTGTAAAGGGCCCTAAACTCTGGAATGCCATCCACCAGGGCCAACTGGCATTTCAGAGGTCCCAGCTGATCCTTCCAAGTTAGAGACTGATCAACCATGTAGCTACAGACTTCATTCTTTCACAAAAATTAGAGACAAATAAACCCAACCTTTGCCCTTGAGGTATTCATAGTTGGTGAGAGGCAGGGGAGGGGAGGAGACAGGACACAACAGATTATTAAAGATAAAATAGTATGACAGGGATAACCATTGACATTTAAACAAAATGCTACCTAAGACCAAAAAAGGAGAGATTAGCTATCTCCTAGACCTGGTAGGAATACAGCACACCAGGCTGGCTGCCTCCTCTATCCTGTGGGGACAGATGCTCTGGTCCACTAGGTGGTTAGGATAACAAGTACAAAAGTTCACGGGCTCTCCATATTTGTAGCTCTCCATTCTCCTCTCATTCACATTCTTCTTAAACTCTGCAGCCCTGCCGACAATTCAAGGCCAATAAATCAATGTGCAACCACTTCGCTTAAAAAAAAAAAAAAAAAAAAAAAAAAAGACCTCATGAATCAGCTGGGAATCATGCAGACGTTGAATCTGTTTAGCCAAACTGTAAAGCCTGATACAGACAGCACACTTGGAGCAGGGAAGTGAAAGTAGATGCTGGTGGTAACAACTGCTGTCTGCCCATCACCCCCACCTCTCTACCATCACCAGAAAGCCAGGCCAGCTGAGTTGGGAAGGCCAGCTCATCCTCTAGGTCAGCTGAGTTGGGAAGCTTTTTAATGAAAAATCTCAAATATATTAAAAGCAAAGGGGATAGTTTATTGAATTCTCTCCCATTCAACAATTATCAAATTTGGGGGCACCTACCATTCTTTGGTTCTTCAATTCCTTTCCCATGAAATTCCTACTTCTCAGACTAGCTTCCTCCCCACTGGCCCTCCGCTCACTTTTTCCTACATGTCCTCCAGCCTCCCATGTACTCTATACCATTCCTTTAGGATGGTATCGGACCCAAACCAGATGCCACCTCTTCCAGAAACCCTTCCAGAGCAAAACTATCCTTTTTATGGACTCCTAGAGCCTTTATATTCTGGACTATTCATCTGCTTGCCACATCTCCCACCTATGGAATCGCCCTTGAATTTTTCATTGCCACACCTCAGACTTTATCCCTTGCTCTCCAGACTACTGCAGTGACCTCCAAGGTGATCTCCCTAAATCTAATCTCACCAGAACAGATGCACACCTAATAGCAGCCGGAGTGATCTTTCTCAGATACAAAACTGACCGCATCAGCCCTCTACTTAGACTTTGATACCTTTCTATCACCTTTGGATTAAAGCCCAAACTTATTTGTATGACACACAAGGTACTTCATAATCTGGTCCAACCAGCTACTTATCTCACCACTCTCCACCAAATGGTTTATACTCCAGCCACACTGAACCACCTGAACCACCTACCATTCTAACATGCTCTTCCCTTTTATCGCTCAGCACTTTGGCCGGTGCCATCGTCTCTCCCTAGAATTCTTTCCTCACCTTCACTGTCTAGTTCATCTCTATTGCTCTTGAAGATGCAGCTCAAATATCACCTCCTTCATGAGATATTTTCCACTGTTATTCATTCACACATTCATTCAACAACTGTTAGATGAACATATGCTAAGTTCTAGACTGGGGATACAATGATAAATAAATAACAGCTCTCACTCTCAAGATGCTTAGAGTCTATTAGATGTCCTAGGGTAGAGTGATTCCCTTTCTCTTCTGCAGAAATTTGCAATTTATACATATCTCCAAGGTCACATTAGTTTTTATACTTGTTTCTGAGTCTGTTTCCATAACTTGACTCTAAGCATCTTGGGGTCAAGGATATTTTCTTTTTTTTTTTTTTTTTTAAAGATTCCATTTATTTATTTGACAGACAGAGATCACAATTAGGCAGAGAGGCAGGCAGAGAGGAAGGGAAGCAGGCACCCTGCTGAGCAGAGAGCCGGATGCGGATGCAGGGCTCGATCTAGAATCATGACCCGAACTGAAGGCAGAGGCTTTAACCCACTGAGCCAACCAGGTGCCCCAAAGATATTTTCTTTTTATTAAAGCTTTGTTGGGCGCCTGGGTGGCTCAGTGGGTTAAGCCTCTGCCTTTGGCTCAAGTCATGATCTCAGGGTCCTGGGATCAAGACCCACATCGGGCTCTCTGTTCAGCGGGGAGCCTGCGTCCCCCCGCCCCCAACCCACCTCCTGCCTCTCTGCCTACTTGTGATCTCTCTCTCAGTCAAATAAATAAATAAAATCTTAAAAAAATAAAAAAGCTTTGTTGAGGTATAGCATCTATTTTGTGGACAATTAAATGATTGTTCATATATTTACAGGGTGGTGCAACTATCTTACTTTAGATCATTTCCATCACTTTAGACACAAACCTCATGCTCATCTATCAACTCCACATTCACATTCCCAGACCTTATCAACCACAAATCTACTTTATATCTCTATAGATTTGCCTTTTAAGGACCTTTCATATAAATGAAATCGTACAAAATGCAGTTTTTTTGACTGGCTTCTTTCAGGCAACGTGTTTTTCCAAGGAGCATCCATGTTCTAGCATATATCAGTAGTTCACTTTTTTTCTTGCCAAATAATATTCCACTGTGTAGATACAGGTTTTATTTATCCATTTACCGGTGGATAGACATTTGTGTTATTTCTACTTTGGGGCTATCATGAATAATATTGCTATAACATCTGTATATAAGCTCTTGTGTGGACACATGTTTTTATTTCTCAAGTATATATCTTAGGAGTGGAATTACTGGGTCATCTGGTACCTCTATGGTTAACCTCTTGAGAAACCACCAAATTATTTCCCACAGCAGCTACATCACTTTGTATTTCCACTACCAGGGCATGAGGGTTCCAACTGCTCTACCTCCTTTGCAACACTTATTATTATGTGCTTGTTATTATAGTATCATAGTAGGTATGAAGTGAGTAGTATCTCACTGTGATTTTTATTTGCATTTGTCTGATGGTTAATGATGTTTAACATCTTTTCATGCATTTAATGGCCATTTGTATATTTTCGTGGGAGAAGAGTCAGTTCAGATCATTTGTCCAATTTTTATTGGGTTATTTATCTTTGAGTTGTAAGAGTTCTTTATATATTCTGAATGCAAATTCCTCATCAGATATATGATTTGCAAATATTTTCTCCCATTCAGCAATCTTTCTGGATGTGAAGTGGGTCTGCGAATCATCTAAATCTTATTCAACTTTATGTTTCAAAGAACTAGACTGGGGGTGCCTGGGTGGCTCAGTTGGTTGAGTGGTTGAGCATCTGACTTGATTTCAGCTCAGGTCCTGATCTCAGACTCATGGGACTGAGCCTCACATCAGGCTCTGTGCTCTGTGAAGAGTCTGCTTGGGATTCTCTCTCTCCCTCTGCCCCAACCCCTACTTGCATGTACATTGTCTCTCTCAAATAAATAAATAAAATCTTAAAAAACCAAGCAAACAAAGAACTAGTCTATAATCTGGTACACTGTATATGTTCAGTGTTAGATGTATGTTACTTAATGTTAATTGCTTTGACAAGGAATGGGCCTTACTCATTAAGCATCCCCCTCTTACCTGACACCTAGCACTACACACAAAGCACATGCTTTGGAAATACACAGAGACTGAGTAATTCTCCCCTGAGCAAACAGTGGAGATGATGTCAAATAAAATGGCCAAATAGAATTTTTCACATTTACTCTTTCCCCTCCTAAAACTTCTACCCTGGTCCCTCTTGTTTCAATACCTGGTACTGTCAACAATGGTGCTGTCAATTAGTCAAGTTAAAGCAAAACAAATCCAAAAACCTGAAAGTCAGGCTTGATTATTTCCCTTATACCTGATATCCAATCCACCAGCAAGTCCTGTAGGCTCTAGTTCAAAACATATTCTAGGGACGCCTGGGTGGTTTAGTTGGTTAAGCGGCTGCCTTCGGCTCAGGTCATGATCCCAGCGTCCTGGGATTGAGTCCCACATCGGGCTCCTTGCTCAGCAGGGAGCCTGCTTCTCCCTCTGCCTCTGCCTGCCACTCTGTCTGGCTGTGCTCACTCACTCTCTCTCCCTCTCTCTGACAAATAAATAAATTTTAAAAAAAATTTTTAAATAAATAAATAAACATATTCTAAATTCATCTAGATTCATCCACTTTTCCTCATCATCTCTGCTATCGCACCATTAACACTATCATCTCTCACCTGAACTACTGCAAGTCTCCTAACTGCTCTCCTTGAATGTCCGTCTACAATTCATTCTCCTCAAAGCAGCCAGAAAGATCTTTTTTTTAATGAAAACCAGCAGGGGAGCCTGCCCGTCTCAGCTGGTCAAGTGCCTTCGGCTCAGGTCAGTATCTCAGGGTCTTGAGATCCAGCCCTGCCTCGGGTTCTGCTTGGGATTCTCTTCCTCTCCCTCTCTCTGCTCCTCCCCCATGCTTGCTCAGGTGCCCTAAATAAATCTTTAAAAAAAAGATGCAAACCAGCTCACCTCACTCCCATCTTTCAAACTGTTCAAAATCTTTTCACTGTATTCTCAGTAAAATTCAACATGTTTAGCAGCATCTATGATCTGACTCTGCCATACTCTCTGACCTCACTGGTACTTTTTTTCCGTTTGATTCAGATGATGATTCAGACACACTGGCTTTCACTTTGGTCCCAAAACATGCCTAACTAATTCCATGATTTGTACTTCTCCCTCCACTTGACACATGTCTGCTTCCAAATCTTCAAATTGCTAGGTCTTCCTCATTCAGGTGTTGGTTCAAATGTCACCTCATAGGCTTTTCATAACCTCTCCTAGTTGTTCTCTATCACATCACCCTACTTTTCTCAGAGGACGTGTCACCATTTGGAGTTACCTCTTTTTGTTATCTGCATGCCCCCATTAGAAAGTAAACTTCACAAGAGCAAGGACCTTGGTTGTCTTGTTCATTGCAGAATTACCAGGACCTAGAAAAATGCCTGTCATATTGAAGGCACAAGTATTTCAAGAAGGAAAGACTGAATGAACAATGAAGACGATGTATTTAATAAATGCTTGATGAATGTGTGAGTGAATGAATTAGGGAGGTGAATGGAAAGCACAAAAAAATAAGTGGAAGCACTGCTATTTAGTATTTTTATAGCTGCTCACTTTTCTCCACCTTCACTGCCTTTACTTTTGCTCAGATCCTCATTATCTCTTAGCTACTTAAGCACCCCCAACTAATTTCTTCTTTCTCCAATCTGATCCCTCCAAAAATAACCTCTACATTTCCATCAGACTTGATCATTCTGAGACATAGATCTGAACATGCTACAAGCCCAAGCTTCTCAGCATGTTGTTATAAACGCTTCTCCAACCTTAACACTCACCGTTATTCCCCTACATTTAGCCTATACTTCAGTTATACAGAAATTCTTTCAGTTCCCAGAATATTCCATGTTGTTTAATGCCTGCAAGTCTTTGCATATGTTTGCAATTTGCTGGACTGCTCTTCCCTACCTCACAGACTCCATCTATTGAACTCAAATTTTATTTTTAAGAACAAACTCAAGCATCTTCTCTGTAAAGTCTTTAATGATTCCCCTAAGCAGAGTTAATCACTCCCTTCTTTGGGTCTCCACGGTGTATAACACCACTTACACTATACCACAATTATTTGTTTCCATGTCTGTCTTACCCTACATGACTATCAGCCCCTGAGAGCAGGAACCAGGTCTTCATCTTTGTGTCCCCTGCACAGCATTTGGCATATATAAGCACTCAATAATTGATGACAGAAGGAATGAATAAACCTATCTTAACTCCTCAGTGGGCATTCAAAATCAACCTTATGTTGTCCCCAACCAGTGTTTCTAGATCTAGTATTTAGCCCTCACCTACTTGATGATCTCCAAATACACCCTTCTTTTTCACATTTACTTAGGGGCCTTTATTCCTAATGTTCTCTCTCTAGTGATATTCAAACCATCCAGTAAGGTCCAGCTCAGAGGGCTCCCTCTCCATGAAGTCTTCCCTAACCATATCAATGAGAAGGGATTTACTTCCCCAATAGTACTTTGTTTTTTCTAATAAGGTAGTTAGGACCTCAGATTTTATAATTATAGTCAATATCTTTCCAACTGGACTACATGTCCTAATTTCTAACAGAACTGTAAGCTCCTTAAAAGCCAGAAACATGATCTAGCATCTTTTCTCTCAACCCAAGTGCTCAACACAGTGCCTCGCCCGAAGCAAGCGGTTATCAACAAATGTTTTAGTAGTGAAGAATAATATACTTCAGGATCAGAGAGTCCATGCCTCCATTCTTTGACATATTTGATTTTACTTACCTTGGCGTAAATTGGCCTCCTATTCATATGGTAAACTTTTACCCCTCCTTTAAGAATCAGCCCAATGTCATATCCTCTCTTAAGTCTTCTCTAACTCTCCCAAATACACTTACACGCTCCATCCATGTATCCATGGTACCTTGTATATAACTACTCATTATACTATATTGTCATTCTCACTTGATGGGTTCCTCCCCAAATAGACTATGAACTCTTTTGGAGCAGAGATAGTCTCATTATCCATTTATGAATTCCCAAGACCAAACAGAGTATCTGGCATAATTTAAATGCTCAATAAAGATGTGGTGAACTTTGAAAGTAGTGACTTCCTGTTATAGAGTACACCAGCAATAGAGATCATGGAGTTCTACAGCCAAGTTCAAATCCTACCTCCACTTACAACCTAGGCAATCTTGAATAAATTAAAATTACTTAGCTGTGTCTCTGGTTTTTTTTTTCATCTAGAAAATGAGCATAATAATAGCATTAAAATAGAAAAGAACTAATGTCATGTAAAATGCTTACTATAGTGCCTGGTACACAGCATGCACTAAAAAGGTTAGCTATTGTTATCATTAACCCAAAAGAAAAAACTGTTTCTGCAGGGTGCTAACTGACTGGCTCAAGAAGAGATTAGGCTCAATCCTATGGGCACTGGGGAGTCAAATATCCCTGGAGTCCTCTTAAATAACAGACACATTAAGTTACTGAGAACACCCTACTGGGAAAGGGGAAGGAGAATAGAGGGAACACAAACCTTGGCAGGCTTATGCTTATGCTCTCTGTCTTGTGTCCCGTGTTGTCCCTCCCCCTACCTCTTTCCCCACTGTTTTCTCCCTAGTTGCCCAGGGCCAAAAGCCTCATGGCCATAACTCAGCATTCCCTTGAGAAAGCTGCACTGCAGAGAGAACTAATGAGTTTATGTTTACCTACAGATTTCCCTCTGAGGAGCCAAAAAAGAACAAGGGACTTCAAGAAGGGAAAACACAAACAAAGTGGAGATAAGGCAGGACGGCAGATGGATTATCTTGGGTTGGCTTTCAGGGAGTACCTTTCAAGACAAACAGCCCCATGTAGGTTTGAGCCTACACATCCCAGAGGCATCCTCTGGCAGTGCCTGTGCTTGCATGTGCTTCCATGGGCCAATGAGGCAAAGAAGCAGGATCTAGAAAAAGGAATGAGTACTAAAAAGTTGAAGCTACAGAAATAAGAATTCTAGCCCAATTTGAAGAAAACTGCAACAGAGGTATTCAAAGAGGGAATAGAGTGACCACAGGGAAAAAGCTCCCTATCATTAGAGGGATTTAAACATAGACTGGGAGTGATCACTTGCTGGGGATGTTTGACTTGAGTGAAGGACTAGATTTAAGATTCAAGTTCAATAAACATTTGAATATCTACTCTATGCTAGCCACTGTGAGAGACTAGGTGCTAGGACCAGAGATGAAAAAAGATATGGTTGTCCCCTCCAGGAATTCACTGCCTAATCAGGGAGATGAACAATATAAAATGGTAAAAGTTGACAGAAATCTATATAGGGTACTACTATGGGGCAGAGAGCAAGTCCTTAGATTCTCTGCCAATGACTGACTGGTAAGGAGCAATACACTATTAATTACAAACGAAAATGCTTCATAAGCAGTTCAAAAGCAAATGCTATCAGGTGATACTGTGTTACTTCAAAAACAGACAGTTAAGCGTGTCAGTTAACCTTTGCTATTGAGTCAATACTTCCTTCATCCTGAGCAGAACTCACATCTATGAGCATTCTTATTTATGATACCTTTTTTTTTTTTTTAAGTAGGCTCCAATCCCAGTGTGGAGCCCAACTTGAACTCATTACCCTGAGATCAAGAGTCAGACGCTTAACTGACTGAAGCCATCCAGGCAACCCCATCATTTACACAATAAATATACTATTGTCGGCTATGACATATCAGATAAAGGGCTAGTGTCCAAAATCTATAAAGAACTTATCAAACTCAACACCCAAAGAACAAATAATCCAATCAAGAAATGGGCAGAGGACATGAACAGACATTTCTGCAAAGAAGACATCCAGATGGCCAACAGACACATGAAAAAGTGCTCCACATCACTTGGCATCAGGGAAATACAAATTAAAAC
>PISX010003183.1:0-17699 GCA_004024625.1 Mellivora capensis | reverse complement strand
ACAAGTCAGGAAATGATAGATGCTGGCGAGGATGTGGAGAAAGGGGAACCCTCCTACACTGTTGGTGGGAATGCAAGCTGGTGCAACCACTCTGGAAAACAGCATGGAGGTTCCTCAAAAAGTTGAAAATAGAACTACCCTATGACCCAGCAATTGCACTACTGGGTATTTACCCTAAAGATACAAACTTAGTGATCCGAAGGGGCACATGCACCCGAATGTTTATAGCAGCAATGTCTACAATAGCCAAACTATGGAAAGAACCTAGATATTCATCAACAGATGAATGGATAAAGAAGCTGTGGTATATATACACAATGGAATACTATGCAGCCATCAAAAGAAATGAAATCTTGCCATTTGCAACGACGTGGATGGAACTAGAGGGTATCATGTTTAGTGAAATAAGTCAATCGGAGAAAGACAACTATCACATGATCTCCCTGATATGAGGAAGTGGAGATGCAACATGGGGGGCTTGGGGGGTAGGAAAAGAATAAAAGAAACAAGATGGGATCGGGAGGGAGACAAACCATAAGTGACTCTTAATCTCACAAAACAAACTTGAGGGTTGCTGGGGGGAGGGGGGAGAAAGAAGGGGGTGGGGTAATGGACATTGGGGAGGGTATGTGCTATGGTTAATGCTGTGGAGTGTGTAAACCTGGCGATTCACAGACATGTACCCCTGGGGATAAAAATACATTATACGTTTATAAAAAAATAAAAAATTTTTTAAAAAAAGGTATTGTGGTAAATAAAGGTTTAAAAACCACCCATCTAGTTCAATCTCCTCTTCTAACAAGAACAAAATAGGGCCCAGATGAGGTAAATTACACATCTGAGGCAGCAATACTTTAAGTTAGTTATAGACTGGGATACTTGCTTTGAACTTGAGCCGGAAACTACTCACTGATCTGCATATCACATCATTCTGGCAGATGAACAAGCACTGGGAGTAGATGAATCCAGAATTCCTAGGCACTGGCAAGGCAGGCCGTCTGGCCCTAACTGGACGTTGACATGTTTTTTCTACCTTACATCCCAAGCCAGCTCTCGGTGCCAAAATGATGCCTCCAGTTCCTCTCTGAAGTTGGCCATTTACACCTTCCAGGAGGAATTCATGGCTCCAGGAGTGGGTCTGCTTCTGAGCCACCTATCTCATAACCATGTTTTATCCCACTAATATCCCCCAGCACCATGTGGTTTGGCAAGTTGAGAGCAACAACTGAGTCTAACTAGTTATCACAGCCTATTTAATACCTAGCTGGCTTTGGCTAGACCCACTCTCATCTCCCTAAATACCACTAAGCTAATCACTCCTCCCATGGGGATGAGGGTCGGGTGGGGTGGGTCCAGCAGAGTCAAATTATTAGTAAATTAAAGAAACTGTGTAGAAAAACTAGTATTTCTTTGGTTAACCCTTACTTTACACCTCTCAGGAATGAAAGGCTACTTCATGTTTTGGAGATGAAACTTCTGTACATGAAGAAAGAGGCAGTTTACTTGCTTAGATGAGTTTGCAGTTTAGGTCTTTTTTTTTTTTTTAAGAATTTATTTATTTATTAGAGAGACAGAGAGAATGAGAGAGAGAGAGCACAAGAAGGGGGAGGGTCAGAGGGAGAAGCAGACTCCCTTCCGAGCAGGGAGTCTGATGTGGGACTCGATCCTGGGACTCTGGGATCATGACCTGATCTGAAGGCAGTCGCCCAACCAACTGAGCCACCCAGGTGCCCTACAGTTTAGGTCTTTAAACTAAGGGGAAACAAATACTTTGGAATCTGGGGAAAAAACTGGGTTTAAATCTCATAATACTCTGAACCTCAGCTTTCTTGATCATAAATAGGGAATACTAATAAAATTACTGTCACAACTGTGAGACTCAAAATACTCTTTGGAATCACAGTCACTTATGAAATATACTGTATCAATTTTTACATGAGATCATAAGACCATACAGTTTTAAATTACCGATCCCCAGAGCATAAAAAACAGAGAAATGGAACCAAGGTGCTCCTTACAGAACGGGATAAGCTCAGGATAGCACAGGCAGACCTGGGTTCAAATCTACACCTCCCAGCTCACATCTGTGGAATCCTACGAAAGTTACTCCAATCTCTTTACCCTTACTCTCCTCCTGTATAAAATGCAATTAATACCACCTAACTCACAGGGCTGCTCTTAGTAATGAATGAGATAATGCAAGTAAAGGACTTTAAACACAGGCTGGTTTATGGTAAGGACTCAATAAACAGTAACCTTTTCCACCAGTAGATCATTTCCTAAACCCTCTTTTCCATACACTTCTGCAACACAAGAGAAGCACTTAGCACAGCCTAAATTATCTCAATTACTAGAGAAACATATAATGAAAAGATAAAAGAGGAAAGAAATGAACTGATGACTGCTATTCCAGATCACTTATACTAAAGATATGTGATATTGGAAAACACAGGTATAATATCCTGAAGAACAAAACCACAGCATGTGCAATCTTTCCAAAGAACTGGCAAAGAGCACCAACTGCAGCTTAGTTAGGCTATCCATTACGGTTATCTGGGCCCCACAGGAGTCTCTCTACAAAACAGAAAGGGCTACAGGGAGACAACTCTGACGCCACATGCAAGTCAGTACTTCTTTGTAAACCCAACCTTTATTTTTTCAGCTCAAAACCCATCTCTATCACAAAGATTTCACTGACTCTCCCTAGCAGACTCAAGTGCTTGCCCCACTGAATTTTTCACACACTTCCATTATAACAATTATCTAGCACTACAGAGCTATTTACATGTCTCTTCCTTACACTAAGTTGGTAAAGATTCTGTCTTACCTTTGAATTGCCAGTGTATAATACACAGTAGACCTCCATCATTACAAATTATAAGAATGGCTTTCACCTTTTTCTTTACTAGCTAAGGCTGCTAAGAAACAGCTGGGTAGACTCTAGTATTACATAAACTAAGGTCTGCCAGATCAGACCCGTTTTTTTCTTCGTTTAGGGTGAGGGCACTTGAAGGGTTAACTGGTTGTTCCTACTTCTCAGAGTTATCTCCTCAAACACCCAAAAGATAGAAACAGTCCATATAGAATTTCCAGACCACAGATTACATTCTTTCTCAGTAAAAAATAACAGAAGTTTCGGGGATGGATGCTAGTGGTTACACATAAAGCTGACCTCCAGGCATGACACTCTAAGTCTATAATACACTCATAATAAACATATTATACAACTAGAAGCTCTTGTTCTTGAAACATAATGAAAGAAAAGGTAAGAAGCAAAAATCAAAAATGTCTTACATCAAAACCTGGAAGTTCTTTTCTTAATTTTCTTTTCTCCTCTGCTAATTCTTTAGCTCTTTACCTCAATGAACCCTGATATATGTAACTGAAATTAGCCTCTCTCAAAGGAGAACTCATGACTAACAAACCATATGTAATAACTTCAATACTGTATTTCCTTTTTCCAGGGCACTTTGAAATGTATCTCACTGAACCACAGCCAACTGTAATCAAAGAAACTTAAAGCTGTAAGGGGCCTCAGAGGTCGTTTCCACAACCACCCCATGTCCAACCAACCAAGTGGTATCTCAACACCTCTAGTGGCTGGGAGCTATGGGTCTAAAATGGTTCTTAAAAATCTCCCCCTGTTCTAACCACCTGTCGGGTACTCAGTCTCCTGCCACCTTAATGATCCCAATCAGGTAAACCAAATCCACCAAGTCATCCTACCGCAAAGCAACAGTCTTCTCAAGTCCACTTCTACTCCCTTTCTGAGCCTCTCCCCCAGACTTCCCCAATCACACTCCCCAAAGCCTCTCAGATTCTGATCCCTCAGGGATCCCCTGGGTTCCATTCCTGACAATCAATCTCCTTCCTCCCATCCCTCTGTGCTGTCTATACTGTGTCCTGTGCAAGGCCACAAGCATCCCTTGTTCTGAATGTACCTTTGGCCTCAAAATCATCTCCCTTTACTTTCTCACCTTCTCTTCACTTCTCAGCGCTGTCCCTTCATTCCTTCCAAACTCAATGTGTCTTTCCTCCTAGTGACTCAAGGACCACTGGTAATTAAATACATCCGTTGTTAAATGCCTATTAAACAGGTAAGGGGGACATACATCCTTAAGGAGCTCATCCTCAAAGAACTCATACGTTTAGAAGGAGCCAGAAATAGAGAATCACTTACCCCATAAGACTCAGTTCCTCTGGGAACCCTTCCCTAGCCCAAACTAAATTGGTCCCCTCTTTGCAGTGCCAGCATTATACCTCTGATGCAGTGACTAGTCTTCCCTGTGTCTCCCATCACTAGGCTGTGGCCTCGTCAATGGGAAGGCCCCTACGTCCCTAGTACTTAGCCCAGAACTCAGCGCAAAGATAATATGTAACGTTTGATAAATAAGTGAATGGATGAATTCCGGTATGTGATCATTCGTTCACCCATTCAGTGCCCAAAACTTTACTAAGTACACTAGGTACAAAACCCTAGAGTGTATGGGTAAATAAAATAGTTCTTATATAAAAAATAATGCTATAATACTAGATTAGCACTCTTCCCCGGTCCGTGTCCCCAACCCCCACGCCAAACCTAGACGCGACTCTCCCACAGCTAAAGCCCGGCCTTTCCTTACAGAAGTCCACGCCCCTCCGACTCAAGCTACCTCTCAGCCCTTCAGTCCTACCCTAGGACCCCCAAGTAATGCCTCAAATCTTAATGCCCCCACCTCTCTGGCTTCTTTCCCTATCTTCCATCTCCACCCTCGAGGTTACTGCAAGTCTTCTACCCCCATGTCCGCCTCCAAGTCTCCGAGTCCAGGGTATCTCTCATTTCCCTCTCCGCGCACCCGCCCCCCCTTTGGCTCCTTCCCTCTCAGGGTCCCGCCTCCCCTAGGACCCTACTCCCGATACTTCTCCTCCCCTCCCTTCAGTTTCAGGGTAAGCCTCTTCCCTCCTTGACTCTGAACTCTTCTTACCTCATCTAGCTCCCGTTCCCCGGCAGCACCTCCTCCAACCTCCACCTCCACCACTGCCGCCATCTTCACAACTCTCCCCCTCCCCCGTCCCCGTGCGAGCCAGCTGCTTCCGCCGCTCAAATGCTCCTAGCCAATAGGCGGCTCGAGTTCCAGCAGGGGGGCGAGGCATCAAGACAGGCGGAGCTCTGAAAGGGACTAAGAGACCATCTACCTGCTACTCTTTAAAGGTCAGGGAGGGACGGTTTCCAGGCACTTCCAAGTTTTGGTGGAGGAGGGTTCTTGGGAAATGAGAAATTGGGCCTGTATTATTTGTAGTGCAAATATTTCACCAATTCTCTCCTTTGGACAGCGAAAGAGAAGAGTCTCTAAACCGTCGACTTTCGCGACGCTCCCTCACTCTGAGCTCCAACGAGTGAAGCGTGGAGGCTAAGGACTACATATCCCAGAACGTACTGAATCTGACCCGGAAGTTTAACTTCCGCGCTCTGGACCGATTTGTAGTGAGTGAAAATTTGCGTAAGATATTCACTTACAAATAGACATAAAATATACATAGATACGCACAAATGCCTTCTTGCTTCGATGGGAGTCATCTTCCAGAAACAGCGGCTTCCTGAGGCGACAGAACACATTCCGGGATTTGGGGTGGCGTAAGAGTCGTGCTCCAGGTCAGAAGGCGGAGGTCAGAGGGCCGGATTGGCGGGAGAAAGGGTTTGTGGTCCAGGATCTGAGGCAGCGGTGGCTCTTCGAGGTCCATTGTCCCTGGTGAGGGACTTTGCGGGGGTTGTTGATGGTGGGGGGGAGTTGCCGAGAATGGGTGGCAGTCAAGGAATGTACAGAACAGCGCGTTCCGAGGTGCGGGGGAAGCGGCTGTGCGGCTTAGCCTCCTGAACCTGAGAGAAGAGCCTTGCGGGACCCCCACCGCTCCCAATCTGCTGCTTGCGCTCTCACGCCTCAGGGTCGCTTTACAAATCTCCGTACTCTTTCCCACCACACATCGTGCGTGCGCAGCCGGTATCTTTACCCCCGCCCGTATACCTTATTCTCTCTGTGCTGCACCCCAACTTAAAGCTTCCTAACTCATTTCCACCCCCTTCTTATCGGTACACCCGGACCCAACACCATACAAACCTATGGCCCCTGCACACTTACCCCGTGGGCGGCACAGCTGGATCTATCGAGAGAATAGTGCTAGGATGACCAGTGGACTCACAATGCAGTGCCTGTCAACTTTATTTTAGGACCAACAGGAAGTTACAGGGTAATATTTACACCATCTACAGGCATCTTATTTACTTAAAAGGGGAATTACTTTTATTATGTGTAACAATACAGAGAATATAATAAATACCTTATAACCCAATCACCCCAAATTGACTACTGACATCGTGATCTCTTTGCGTCCTCATTTAAAAAAAAAGATAAAATAATACGGATAAAGGTTGAACTTATTTGAGTCTTCTACTCTCAGACCCATTACTCTTTCATCTTTCTCAGACACTATTATCACAGTTAGCTGGGTATTCTCCCAGTCCATTGAGAAAAAGTCTGTGTATTCACAATGTAATTGTATTTCTTTTTCTTTTTTTTTTTTTGGATGAAAATAAGTGCTGTTTTCTATATCATTCTGTAACTTACTCTTTCACTATATTTTTTGAGAACTGCCCATGTTTATGTATATTTACATCTAATTCATTTCTTTTAGCTGTTAGGTAGTGTTCTATTATATAATGTATATAGTATTTTACCATTCCATTTATCCATTCTTCAATTAATGGACATTAAAACTTTATGTTTTTTCCTATTAGAAATATTGTATGTGTACACATGTTAATCCCTCTAGAGTTGCACTGTTCAAATAAGTTAACTACAGGCCACACATATGTGGCTATTCTTGGAATGTAGCTAGTTGGAATTAAGACGGGCTGGAAGTGTTTATGAGAGGGCCAGTTTCCCCATGTTATTGCCAATCCTTTACATTTTTAGACTTTTTAATTTTTTCTGGTCTTAGAAGAGAAGTACTTGCAATTTCCTTATTACCAGAAAGTATGAGGACTTTTTTAAAATATTGATTCTTGGTCATTCAAATCTTATGTGAATTTTATTTCTGTCTTCTTTCCAGTTTTCTATTGGATTGTTTTCCCTTTTCTTACTGATTTGTAATATTTAAAAATATATATTCTGAATACTATCCAAGTTTTTATGTGTTGCAGATATATTCTTCCAGTTAGTCATTTCTATTTTAACCCTGTTTTTGTTACCTTAAGGTATTTTTCATGTTTCCATCTTTGATCACTTGAGTATAATCTTTTAAATATGTTATGAGATAGGGATCTACTTTTATTTTTCTTCACAAGTGGACCAGTTTTTTGAACACCACTTGTTACTTCATCTTTTTTTGACAGACTCATGATTCTGTTCTATCTTATAGTCAACAGGATGCAAATTCCCATTTATATGAGTCTGTTTCTGTAATCTGCTTGATCTATCTCTTTAGAATTGTTGTAGGAATTTGTGACCCTTTATTGGTTAATGAGTTTGTCATGTTTGCCAGAAACTTCTGCTGAAATTCTGAATGGAATTATGTTGACTTAATAAAGTACTCTTTTCAATGGCTCTTTATGCCTACTATGTTTCAGCACCTCCCTGAGGTGTGAGAGATGATGAACATGACAAAAATCCACATCCTCAAAGTACTCACTACTTAGTGGGGAAACAAACAGGGTAAACATGCCATTGCAAAAAAAAACAAAAAAAAACAAAAAAAAACAAAGAACAACAGTATATACAAGTGCAAGGAGGTTGGAGAGCACTTAATCTTAGAGAGCTGCAAGCAATTTGATAAACCATGATTTTCATGAAAAAGATTGTATATATCTTACTCATCGCTGTGTATCCAGTACCAGTACAGTGCCTGGTACCTACTAGACACCCCCAAAATATTAACTAAATAAAATATCCAAGATTGACAGCTTCAGGGTCCCCAAGCCTAGGGTGTATTTTGGGGCTGGCCAAGTCAGTCCTCTGTATGTTAATGATGAGAGATGGTAGAGTTTTCACATCAAATCACAAATGTATACTGGGAATTCCTCCAAAACAGAGACCATATCATTTATTTTTATATATCCAATGTATCCCTGTATGAAGAGAGTAGGAAAAATTGTTGAAGTTCAGTGAGTTCCTTTAGTGGGAATAATCAACTCTTAATTAATCTGAAGGCCTGGAGAGGTGACTCGGGACTCATCTTACCTTTTTCTCTCTTTAAAGCTATGGCACCATACTGAATGTGACCTGTGAGGAGTGCTTGACCTTTGGATGACCTTCACTAACTGTTACTACTGTCGAAGCAGTCTGCCCCACTGTGAGCACTCCATGACTTCTGGCTCACTGGAGCTCAGTTTTTATGGTCATTCACTCAGCAGACATTTGCTAATCTGTTTCTCCCTCTTACACTGAGGATACAGAAATGAATTAGACTTGAAGTCTGTCCTCCAAGAGTTTATAGTTGATCAAGGGATATAAGATATATACCCAGATAATTACAACACAGAATCAAGAGGATGGAACTATTGCTTGAGATGGTTGAGGTGGAGGTGATATTTGAGCATCAAAGATGCATTTGATTTGACAAGTAGAAAAGGGAAAGAGCATTCCAAACAAAGGCAATGGCATGAAGGATGTCTTCAAAATGGGAGTGAGGGGGAGAATTGGGGTTGGAACGGGGAAGGAAATAAGAAGACCAAACATTATGGCCAAGAATTTATCAGGGGTCATGGACACATTCTCAGGAGCCAGATGGGTAACGAACATGGATAAAAAGGGCAGGGTATAAATATTTGGAGAGAGATCCCACCTAAAGGCATTCAGACAACTCTAAAATACCTCTAGCCAAGGAATTGTTGAAACTAAGTGATGGATGGGTAAGAGTCCACTATACTAACATGCATTTGTGCATATATTTAAAATGTTTCGTAAAATTTTGGCAAACGACAAAGTACAAATATCCATAATGAACTTTCAATATTAAATAAAACAATGAGAGGTAAAACACATCCTCTGATGAAAGGAATAGGAGCAGATGAAGTAGAAAATGTAGAGCTCTCCATTATAGATGCTTTGAGGGGCTAAGCTGAATTAATATTTATCAAGTACATACCATGTAAAAAGGGATTTGAATACATTGGCAAGCTATTAAATATTCCTAATAAGGGAGTAACAGCAAAAAACAAATTTAAGAAGATTGATTTTAAAGGGAAGACAAAAATTGATAGACCTGTATATAGTTGAACATTTGTTGTATTTTTGCTATGTGCTAGGCTCTAGGGGTATAAAGGTGAATGATTTAAGGCATAATTCATGCCCTGGGGAGCTCACCAACATATAGACCAAATATTACCTTGCTAAAATATTTTGTACTTGCCGCTCTGTTGCCCTGTGCTTGCATACCAGTCATTTCACGTTTGTTGGAATCTCTCCCCCTGGTCCAGATCTGTTTCCCACTCACTGCCCCCATAAGTCCATCATGGGAACCAGAAACAGTCTGACTGCTGCAAAAATTACCAGAGAACCAGACATGGCCAATTTTGTTTTTCTTTTGTTTTCTTCTTCAGGAGTAGCATGAGGATTTATTCTCTTCTGGAAGCTGACGGGACCAAAACATAGGCATTGCCAAAAGTGGTGACAAAAGAAATCTTGGGAGAAAGTAATTTCGTCTCCGACTTGGGACAGCTGCTGAGCACACCATGGCTCCTGTAAAGATTAGCCACGTAGTATCATTTTCCTCTCAGGTACATTAATTAGGCATGATGTTTTCCTTGATGACTGAGAGGAGTGACAAAAATAGGAGACTTGGCTGCACTTCCAGGAAACCCCCAGTTTAACAGAAGGGATATATCCCATCTTTGGGGATCCAAAGTCAAAGGAGGACACACACCCCTTGCCCTCAGGCTATTCCCAGAGTAATGTAGGATGCAGAACAGAAGTGTTCCCAGGAGTTAAAGGTAAAGAAGAGGAGGACATGGGGAGATGGAGAGGAGAAGTAAGTTGGGGGAAATTGGAGGGGGAGATGAAGCATGAGAGACTGTGGACTCTGAGAAACAAACTGGGGGTTTTGGAGGGGGAAGGGTTGGGGTGATGGATGAGCCTGGTGGTGGATATTATGGAGAGCATGTATTGCATGGAGCACTGGGTGTGGTGTATAAACAATGAATTCTGAAACACTGAAAAGACATAAAAAAAATTTTTTTTAATTATAAACCAAAAAGCTTTGCATAGTGGCAGAATCATAGCCAATGAGGTTTATCTGAGGTATGATTATTGCTAATTGAAATTATAAACAAACAAACAAAAAAAGGTAAAGAAGAAAGCAACCTCAGGGGTCCACCCTTAGTTTGAAGGGAACTGTCAAAACCATAAGCCCAAAGTCTATATCAGGGTCCCTAGAAGGGCAGTTTAATTACTCTGTCATTGAGAGCAGACCAGGACATTCAAGGTCATTTCTGAGGTTATCACCTCCACCATCAAAGGTGATCTCTGGGATGCCTGGCTCACTCAGTCAATTAAGTGTCTGCCATCGGCTCAGGTCATGATCCCAGGGTCCTGGAATCAAGTCCCGCATCAGGCTGCTTGCTCAATGGGGAGCTTGCTTCTCCCTCTGCCTGCTGCTCCCCCTGCTTGTGATACATGCTCTCTCTACCTTCTCTCTCTCTCTCACAAATAGATATATAAATAAAATCTTAAAAAAAAAAATCTCAGCCTCCTCCCTAAAAGTTCACTTTCAGGAAATCCCAGTTATCCCAGTTAGATCTAGATGCTGGGGCCCGGGCTCAGGATTGATCCAAAGGCTGATTCTTAGGGACTTGCCACCCTTTCATCTCCTATAATTTCTATCCATTTATCCTTTCTTCCCATTCCTCCCCTTCTGTTAACCCTAGTCTTTCTCAGAAGGTACCTCGGCACTTTGGGTGGATAAGTCAGTATCTGTAGCAGTGTCATTTGCCTGGTGGGCTATTTAGCATCCATGGGCTCCAGATCCTAATGACAATGATGCTTTTTGGTCATGACAGTTGAAAACATCCCCACTCATTTCAGAAGACCCTTAAGAGAGTCTTTGGGAGGGGCGCCTGGGTGGCTCAGTGGGTTAAAGCCTTTGCCTTCAGCTCCTGGGGTCTTAGGATCGAGCCCCACATGGGGCTCTCTGCTCGGCAGGGAGCCTGCTTCCCCCGCCCCCCGCCTGCCTCTCTGCCTACTTGTGATCTCTGTCAAGTAAATAAATAAAATCTTAAAAAAAAAAAATTACCCATATCCTTCTTACCTACATAGTCAGCCTAAATGGTTTTCACTGAGCCTTCTAAAATGCCAGAGGTCATTACTTACCACCTAATACTGAGGTTTTCAAACTGCACTCTACAGGCACCCACTTCTGGAAATTGAAGGCAGGGGTTCAAATATGTCTCTAGGCCCCCAGCTTGTTTTTTAACCAGAGCTTTGTTTTTATTTGTTGAAAATATACACACACATGCACACACACACACACACACACACACACTTTAAGATTTCAGTTAAGAGGATGGATTTTATTGCTAAAACAAAATTGAAAATCATGAATATAGTCTCCCTCCCCTTTACTTATAGATGAAGAAATTTAAATGCAGAGAGAGAAAGTAGTTTGCTCAGGGCCCTTCCACAAAAAAAATACCTAACTTTGGATTCGAACCGAGAATGTCTCTCTTGGTATTGCTATTGTTGCCTTTGAACAAATCACTTGATTTCTAACAATTAGTTGTAAACTTAGAATAAAAATCCTTGCCTTTCTTTTCTCATAGGGTTACTTTGAAGATAAATGATGTCTGTGAAAGCACCTTATAAATGAAAATAGTCTAGTGTGGTGGTTAAGGGCCCTGGATTCAAAGACCTAGGTGTTCTGAGTTTAGTCGGTTATTTACCTCTTGTAGCCTTGGGTAAATTTCTGAACCTAGGCTTCAGTTTATTCATCATTTAACAAACTAAGAAGCAATAATGTTAGGTAAACTAAACAGTAAACTAAAGTGTTAAGAGGATGAAATGCAGTAGTTTGGTAGAAGGATAGTTGAAAGGTCTGTAAATCCCCTGGCACATGATAACTCCCATCTAGTATCTTTCTGTCATGTTAAAATGCCTGGAAAGTTTTGGGAATGTAGGGATCCTTCCTCTTGGGCATCTTCTTTAGACTTTGGCTCAGTGAAGGTCCTGATGTTCTCCTTCTCTCTCTGACTTAGGATCCCAAGTATCCTGTGGAGAACTTGCTGAACCCAGACAGTCTGAGGGGACCTTGGCTCAGCAGCCCTCAGGACAAGAGTGGGCAACTGAAAGTAGAACTCCAGCTGGAGAGGGCAGTGCCCATTGGCTACATTGATGTGGGTGAGTGAGTTCTCAGAGCTCTGGAAACCTCTGTGAGAGACACAGGAGTAACATTGCTCTCCAAATGCTCCACCAGAGTGTCCCAATTCGGTCTAGCTGAGCACCTTTCATGGAATAAGCCCTTCCTGGTGTGAAGTGAGATGTGGCCCTTGCTCTTGGGACAAGTGTATGGTGTTGGCAAATTCTGAGGGTTCTGTTCACATAGAATGAAATGGGGATAGCATTCCCTGATTTAGGCAACGTACCTGCCCTGCTTTGATCTGAGCAGTCTGGGTGAAGCCTTAGGACGCTGACATAATTATAAGTGCCAGCAAATAGAACCTGTCTACTCCTCTAAATATCATTGTCAAGAGCATGCTGGGGCATGAGCTCTGCACACTAATCTGGGAAGGCTCCATAGGAATTTATGTGTTGAGAAGGTTGACCTTAGAGTTCTCTGGAGTAGAGAACTGACAAAGACCATTGGTCTCAGCTCTGTCGGGATAGAGAGATGTCAGGCTCCTTAGCAGAGGTTAGTAGAGATAGAGATTAGCATTGCCTGCCAGAGCCAGAAGACAGAGAAGCAGCAAGTCTACTGAGTCAGGGAAGGTTTCTTGCTGGGAGGACCACCGTGAACCTTCATCTTGTCTTTCTGTGGACTGAGGTCTCATCCACTTCAGTTGCTGGCTCTGTGCTCCTTGACCTTTCTGGGCCTCTAACTAGCTCTAGAAGGGAAGAACGTCTTTTCCCACCCAATTCCTTATGCACAGTCAGGGGAACATCTTCCCATTACCTTTAAATTCTTCTCTTAACCTTTTGTCCCCAGGTAACTGTGGCTCTGCTTTCCTGCAAATTGATGTGGGCCGTTCTTCCTGGTCCCTGGATAGACCTTTTGTCACCCTGCTCCCTGCAACCATGCTAATGTCCCTAGCCGACTTAAAGCAGGGGAAAAATCGCTCAGGCGTCCGCATGTTTAAAGATGGTAAGGAGAGATGCTTGGGTGGCTCAGTTAGTTAAGTGTCTACCTTCGGCTCAGCTCATGATCCCAGGGTCCTGGGATTGAGCCCCACGGTGGGCTCCTCGGCGAGGAGTCTGCTTTTCCCTCTCCCTCTGCTCCTCCTGCTTGTTCTTGCTTGCGGTCTCTCAAATAAATTAATAAAATCTTGACAAATAAAAATGGTAAAGGAGGCAAAAGCAGAAATGGGAGAGAGACTGAACAAGAGAGTTTATGAGAAAGAGATACAGTGATGTGAAGCTAGATGACTCACTATAGAGGGCCATGGAGCTGGGCTGGTAGGTAGGCTTGTGAGAGGGGCCTGTGCAGGAGCTCGGTTATGTCTGTGGGGCATGGGGGAGTAGTGAGTGAACAGCTATGTGGTATGTTTGTGTACGAGTTCTCTGTGGTGAGAATAGGTGATAACTGGGAATGTTTATGAGCTGATCTGTACTGACACATAACATGATTCAGTGGAGCCTGAGGTAGAACTCTTCTTTGTGAGTAGTGTTTTTATTTGTATAAATGTACATGAGTGTGAGTACAGTTGTCCGCTCCTCCCTGCCCCTCATCCACAGTTTCGCTTCCCACGGTTTCAGTTACCTGCAGTCAACCACGGCCCAGAAGCACATAATGCTCCTTCTGACGCAGTGTCAGAAGGTCAAGTAGTAGCCTAACTGTCACAGTGCCTAGCTACATCAGTCACCTCACTTCCTCTCACCTTGTAGGCATTTTATCATCTCACAGCATCACAAGAAAAGGGGAAAGTGTACAGTGAGATATTTTGAGAGAGAGAGAAAGAGACCACATTCACATAACTTATTAAAGTATATTGTCATAATTGTTCCATTTTATTAGTTGTTGTTAACCTGTGCCTAATTTATAAATTCAGCTTTATCATGGGTATGTAGGTATAGTGAAAAAACAGTGTGTACAGGGTTTGGTACTATCTGTGGTTTCAGGCATCCACTGGGGGTCTCAGAACATGTGCCCTGCAGATAAGGATGGACCACTGAATAAGTGGTAGTGGAGAATAATGTTTATGTAAGTGATGGAAGGCTATTGGATGGATATAATGAGGCAGTGCCCAGTGTTTCCTGAGTTCCAGTCAATGCAAATCTGTGTTCACTAGGCACTGCAGAATGGGGATTTAGAATCTAGTGAGGATTTGTCCACGTTGACAACGGAGGTGTTTGTAATGTTGTGAGGGAAGAGTGATATGGGAGGGGCACCCAAGGTGTGGGAGACGAGGTACTACCAGACAGCACTGGGAATTAAAGGTGAGAAGGGTTTGTGGTACTGGTATGTCATACTGGGAGTGAGTCTGGAGACCACAGAGTGCTGTGGAGGAGGCTGAGATCTCATGGTCCGGGAAGGGTAGATCCAGCTCAGCCAACGCACCAGGAAGGGGTCAGCTCAGACCCCAACCTCCTGTCAAAATGAGACATTCTATACCTCTCCAGGAGAGGTGTAGAATGAGGATGTGCTTGTACTGGGCACAGTGTGAAACCCTGACAGAGAAGGACGAATGTGGGAAGGCGAGGCCCTGGGCATGAGCACCCCTTGCCTGGCCTGCTTGGCACTACCAGACCCCAAGCACCGAGGCCGAACGGGCCAGTTACTCATGACCTCCATTCTTTCTTTTGTTGGAGTTTACCCTGTACGTTCTGTCTTTTCTTTCTTCTCCCCAGTATTGACCTTCTCATCCCCAGTATTGACCTTCTTGTCCTCTCTCCCCTCCATACATGCATTTCCTGTCCCTTTCATTTTCTTTCTTTTTCCCTTGAGATAATTTCCTGGCGCCAGCCTCAGGTGAGTCATGGGATCGACTTCGCCTGACCTGCTCCCAACCCTTCACACGTCAGCAGTCTTTTGGCCTGGCCTTCCTCCGGGTGTGTTCCTCCCTGGACTCCTTAGATGACCCTGTGGGAGGTCCCTCGGCCCCTGAGAGCTCTAGGCTGATCCAGGTATGTACAATGATGGAACAAGGACTTCATATTTTTCCACTTTTTTTTTCAGTTTCTGGTTAGAAAGCTGGTGCTTGATTGAGGGATAGACACTCACATGCTCAAGTAAAAATATAAATGGGCTTGCTACCCTTTCTTACAGGTAAGACTGAATACCCGTCCTCCCCTTTCACCTGTGGGAGAGTCAAGGGAGCAAGGCTTCAGTACAGTGTCACAGCTATTGGACCACTTGTTCTTTAGCAAGAATGAAGTCTCTTTTTGGATTCAAACTTAATCTCATACTTTAGGTGTAGGCTCTTGTGGACTATGGCTTTCACCAGACTTTTCCTTCCAGCACCTGCAAGTGAGTGAGTCCCAGGGCTCACTTACTGTCTCTCTGTCATTGTTGTTGCCTGACCCACCTGCCAGGAGAGCCAGTTAGAATCTCAGATACGTGCTCTGCGATTTCATCTGTTTTCCTACTTTCTCTCCCTGTGCAGCACACACATACTGGTGGATAAGATGGATAAGTATCTGGTCAGTGTACCTCCCCTCTTCTCAGCCAGTTTTCTAGTTATTTTTTTCCTCCTAAATCCATTCGGACTCTTCCTGATTTCTTGTCCCTGCTGTCTTCATTTGCCTTTCCAGTACCCTCCATCATAATTCCCTCCAAACAAGTACAAAGACAGAATCACACAAAACTAGAGTCAAAGAATTCTAGAGGTGAAAAAATACACAGAGATCATCAATCATTCCGCACTTCATTCTACGTCTCATTTAGGGAAACTTCCGTATTCAAATTCACACAGTGAATCAGAGCAGAGGAGGGACTAGAAATCAGGTCTCCTGTCATGTACCATAGCGCTTCCTATGCACACACTGTGTCTTTAGAAGCTCCAGACATCTGACATAGCCAAAAGTTCAGCCCCCGGAGTCAATGTCACAGGTGTCATTCCTGTCGAGGTTACTGAGAAAAACAAGAGACGGGACATTGGGAAGAGAAAGTGAAGGAGGAGATGCTTTTGCCATACGGCCTCAGGGAGACCCAGAGAACTGAGACAAAGTAAAGCCTGGTCTGAGATTTCTTCCTCCTTCCCTGGAAGGGTTAAAAACCTGCAGCAAGACCCATGGAAGCATTTCCAGTACTCTGCTGATTCCGGCTCTGCAGCACCAGGGCCTGAGTGAGTGGAGACGCAGCCCCAGGGCCTGGCCTGGCCTGGCTCCCATCAAACCCAAGCTCTGCGGGATTAGGAGCCTGTTTGTCCTGTTCCACACTGGTTCCCCACAGCTGGCACAGAGCGTAGAACAAAGCAGGCTTTTCGAATGACTCACCGTTCAGGGGCAAGTTGTAGATAGGAACACCGTAAATTTTAACATCCAAACTCAGAGGCCCTTGGAATGCAAAAAAAAAGAGTGCTGTGAATTTTATCAAGACAGCAGTCTCGTCCCAAGCAAACCAGGACATGGGGTCTCCCTAATTATGGGCTATCGCAAAAAATCATATCTCCCTAATATGGCCATCTCAATTACTCTGCACCTTTAAGACCCTGCTGGGATCGAGGAGGGAGTCAGCAGCTCCAGAGCCATAATGTCAGAAAGGCATTGAACGTTTACAGCAGAAGCAAACATATTGCACACACCTCACATATATATGCACACATATTGTATGCAAACATACTGCACACACCTCAGTGAAACTACAGGGAAAGAGATCCCGAAACGTTTCTACAAGATAGGGTTGGCACGTGGAAACATGAGTGGTAGCACTCAGTTTTGTAATTTAAGATTTCTAAAATTCCATAGGCTTTTTTCCTACTGTGTTGCAATAATGGTGTATGATATAAATAGTGTATGATAGGGATAACAAAACATAAGGGCTTTTAGGTCTGTGAAATAGGGTCTTTCGTGGCACTGGTTTTCTAGTTAGGAAACAGAAGTACAGAGAAACTTGATGAGATGCCCCAGGTCACGTGGCTAAACAAGTCTTGGAGTGGATTTGAACCCAGGCCACCTGACTCCACTTAACCTGTGCTCAGGAGCCCAATATCTAATCTCACTTAGAGTTAAAGTTAAATAAACCATCTCTCCACATCCATCCGGTTGTGCTTTCAAGTAGCATTCACTGTAAAATTTATGAGACAAGGTAAAGAAAAAATAAAAACCCTGGAAAATTATTTCAAAATTACTGCTATGCCCAAAATGAGACTGTAATGGCACTTATAAAATATTTTTTTTAAGGATTTTATTTATTTATTTGAGAGAGAGGCAGTGAGAGAGCATGAGGAAGGAGAAAGTCAGAGGGAGAAGCAGACTCCCCGTGGAGCTGGGAGCCCCATGCGGGACTCGATCCCGGAACTCCGAGATCATGACCTGAGCCCAAGGCAGTCGTCCAACCAACTGAGCCACCCAGGCGTCCCG